>SJYQ01012341.1:0-12854 GCA_006410935.1 Redunca redunca
TCAAAAGCATCAATTCTTTGGCGCTCAGCTGTCTTCACAGTCCAACTCTCACATCCATACATGAACACTGGAAAAACCGTACCCTTGACTAGACGGACCTTTGTTGGCAAAGTAATGTCTCTGCTTTTCAATATGTTATCTAGGTTGGTCATCACTTTTCTTCCAAGGAGTAAGTGTCTTTTAATTTCATGGCTGCAGTCACCATCTGCAGTGATTTTGGAGCCCAAAAAAATAAAGTCTGACACTGTTTCCCTATCTAGTGGTCCTTTAATAACAGAGAATATTTAGAAAGTACTTGTGTGCCATGCCCTGTGTTAAATGCTTAACATGTGTTATCTCACTTGATTATTGTAAGGTTCCTGTGAAGCAGGGACTGTGGTCATCCCCATCAGACAGATAAGGAAACTAAGGCACAGAAAGGTTAAATAACATCCAGAGAAGAAGAGGTAGGGCAGCGATGGGGATAAAGGACATACAGCAATTGAGCAGAAAAAAGGCAGCATGCTCTGCAGAGCACTGAACCTGAGCCCAGGGACTCTGTCACGGAGGCTTCCCTTTCTGTTTTCCCCATTTGATAAACATTATCTCTGAAATGTCACACCTCCCCCAGAAGTTCTATTCGGCTAACTCATCTCTGCCCTCTAGAATGGACATCTGGAGCTCCACTCTAATGTACATATCAGCTGTACCTGTCCCTTTCAGCTGGGGGATTCCCAGCGCTTTAGACAAAATGTCCTATCATTGCAGTTGAAAGCCAAAGGCAATAAAAACGTTTTCAGCTACATAGGTTGTAACGTCCTTCTCATGCCCAAGTCAACACCTTTTTTTTTTTCCCCCTTTTTTAAGAATTAAAAGAGCAGACAGGTAAAGTTCTCCAGGCTTCTGGAGTCAAATTGCCTGAAACATGAAGTGCATGTGCTCCATCCATGGAGATCTGGGGCCTCCTTCCTCCCGACCTTCCATCCTGACAGTCACACACCCACACTCTGCTGTGGAGATGACCCACACCCGTGTGCCCTACAGCCAGTCCCAGTGTGCCCTATGTCCCTGGTTACTTTTGCCACCATAAGAAGCCCAGTACTCCCAGGTCACCAGCCAATGCATGAACTCTAATCCCCACATGGCTTTCCACAAATTCCCAAATCCAAGACCACCTTCCACTGCTCCCCAGTGCTTGAAATCCTTCCCCTCTATCCTCTGGAACCCACTAACTATCCTTTGCAAAGCCCCTCTATCTTCAAACTCTTTTCTGAGCAGTCAGTTCCTTCACCTTCTTTGGTGAAAACCTGGCCCCTTCTCTAAGGACATGGCTATCTCTACAGCCCCCTCAAATGGTGGGTGCTTTCCCTCCCATGTCACCTTGTAAGCCTGGGCCGAGAAGACTTCTGTCTGCTCCCAGAACATTCTTTCTACCTTCTTCCTAACCACTCCCTGGGTCTGAACCTCATGTCATCAGACTCTCCCACCCTCTACTGTTCTTGTTGTACTCATCCTACAGACCTTTCTTCTTCCTGCTTTCCAATCTGCCTTTGTCAAAATTTCTGTGTTTTCAGTATTTAGCAAACACCAGTCTGTAATGCTTTGACCTCCATTCCCCTCGAGTTTTCACCTCCATCTCACCTCAGTTCTTTATTCCCACGGTCACACCCACAACTACCAACACCTGCAGCCCTTCCGTAAACTCTGTCATGCACCCCACTCTCCAACCACCACCCAGTCTACCCAACTCACTCCACACCCCCTCACATCCTCCAGCTTCACTGGGACCTACATCTACTGACCCTACCACTGTTTTATTGGCCTTCACAAGCTCATGTCCTCACCTCTTTACTTGCCCATCACTCCCTTCCATATGTTCTAAACCCTTTTCCCTGCTTGCCTTGAAAAACCATATTCCTGGTTAAACTGAACTCTCTGCCTTCATGTTCCTCTGCTACGCAAGCAAGCATGGTTGGAGAAAAATGTAAAGCTATGCTGTTAACTCTTAAAATTCATAACTGCAAATTTTGATAGGACCCTTAATGCAACCTTATAATCCAATTATATTCCCAAGTCCATGCACTCTCATCTCTCCTGGATGATTCCTACCCTTATTTTCACAACTTCTGCGTTCCTCAAACCTTTTCCCATCCGCCCTCTCAGCTAGTGGCATGGCTCTCTATTTCACTGGGGAAAAGGAAGCAGCTGGAAGAGAACATCAACAAGCTCCCAGCTTCACATCACCCTCCTCCCTATGCCATCCCATCACTGCCTCCTCTGCCACTGCTCTGCAGGAACCGGCCATGCTACTGGCTAAGGCTAGCCCCGGCTTCCCACACTACATCCGTTCCCCTCTCGCCTACTCAAGGACACACCGGCAACTGGCCCATTTTCACTAGATCATTCCCATCAGAAAACAAACAAGCTACAAAATCTTCCAACTAAAGACAAAAACTTGATCCCATTGCCTCCTCCAGCTGTCACCCCACATCGCTGCTTCCCTCGATAGCAAAACTCCTCAGATGGCTTGTGTCTCCTCACTGCCATCATTTCCCCCCCTCTGAATTATCCTTCCATCCACTCCAATCATTTTCACACCCACCACTCCCCCAAAATTGCTTTGACTGAGGTTACTAATGACCTCTATGTTCCTAATTCCTCTACATACTGAAGGAGCCCAGAACCATGTCCTTGGCTCTTTTTTTCTCCCTACTCTCACTCACTGGATAACATTATCCAGGTTCCTGGCTCTAAACACTTATGTATATACTGATGACTCCCAAATGAGTATTTCCAGCCTAGAGTCAGGCTGTTAAGACTGAAATTCTAGGACTTTCCTGGTGGTCCAGAGGCTAAGACTCCATGTTCCCAATGCAGAGGGCCTGGGTTCAATCCCTGCTCAGGGAACTAGATCCCACACGCCACAGCTAAAGATCCTACATGCCACAACTAAGACCTGGCAGAGCCAAAATTAAAATGTGTTTTTAAAAAAGACTGAAATTCTAGCTCCATCATTTAGTTACTATGCACCTTTGGGCCAATCACAATCTTGTAAACCAGGAATGACAACAGTACCTACCTCATCAAGTTGTGATAAAGTTTGGTGAAATAATGCATGGAGAGCTCCTGGTCCAGTGCTAGAATATGATATATATATACTCAACAAATGCTTGCTGTTGTTATCATCCTCCTCTTCAACATCCATGCAGCCAGTGAGTGGTGAAGCCAGGATGTCAACTCCGGCTCACAAGACTAATGCCAGGTCTCTCTGGGTCCAAAGTTGGAGCTCATTTCATCCCATTATTCCACCCTGGCAAGAGCCTCCAGCAAGAGATGGTGACCAACCTGGGCCAGCCCACAGCCCTAAGCCACAAATCACTATTTCATCAGATGACTGCTAGGAGAACTTAGCTTGCCAGCTCAATCCATTTTTTGGCCCACCTTTAAGTGACTTTCTCCTGGAGACTTCTTTATTTCTCAAAGAAATTTCAACACTGCTCTCCTCTTCTCACCCCTGACACTCTCATTGTTACACTCAGCCAACCAATTGAAAAAAAAAAAAAAGCCAACCATTTACTGAGACACTCCCAGGTGGCAGGTAATGTGCCCAGTTCTGGGTATGCAGCCACGATGAAGACAGTCCCTGTCCTACAGGAGCTCACAGACTAGTTGAGAAAGCTCACAGACAAAGGGATAAGGTCAGCACAGCAGAAGGGCATGGAGGCAACTGCAGATCGAGCATTGGGTTTGGTCTGATTTTTTTCTTTAAAAGTTAAGGGATGGTCCTGTACAATGTGCAAGGGATATTGGTAGAGGCAGGGAGACCAGTTAGCAGCTGGCAATAGCAATGTCGAAATGAAGCTTGAGGGACTTGCCTGGTGGTCCAGTGGTTAAGAATCTGCCGTGCAATGCAGGGGACATGGGTTCTATCCCTGATGGGGGAACTAAGATCCCATCTACCTCAGAGCGACTAAGCCCATGCGCCACAACTGCTGAAGCCCACATCCCACAACTAGAGAGTTCGTGTGCTGCAACGAAGATCCCACATAGTGTAAATAGGACCCAAGGCAGACAAACAAATGAATATTTTTAAAAATCCGAACTTGGAGGCAGAGACAGCAAGAGAACGTAGGATGGGAAGGTTTGAGAGAAGGTAAGGAAGTTGAATCACCAGAACTAAGTAACTGATATGGATGGGGGTACACAGGAGTAAGAGGAGAGGTGAAAGAGAACTCCCAGGCTGATGGCCTAAGTGGCTGGTGGGATGTCGGGGCTTCTCTCTAAGTTGGGACTACAATCAAGGAAGCAGGTTGGAGGAGGAGAGGCATAAGAAAACAAAGTGAGACCTTTCTTCTTTGCTGCATTTGTGAACCCAGTAGGAAAACCTGGTGGAAATGCTCATCAATAAGTGGGAATGTGGGTCTGGGTCTCAAGGAAGCTGGAAAAGATGAGAAGAATTGAAAGGCAAATGATATACACGTATGTAAAACGCAAACACAAAAAAGGATGAAATCCTAAAAGGCAACAGAAATGCTGATATTCTCTTTCCACACCCCAATACAACACGTTATGCAGCCCACTCTACAGACCCCTGGTCCATGGTATTCTTTCAAGAGTGAATGGGTGGCAAGAAATGGAAGTCGTAACTCCAGGGGAATATCAATAGAATTGGGAGAGACCTGAACATAGTTACAGATGAAGGGAAGGAGCCAGTGGGGAGATGCAAGATGAGGAAGCAAGAAGGGCAGGAGACACTGGATGGTGACAGGTACTGGAAGTGGGACCCAGAGCACAGGGAGATGAGGAGGGAAGGACAAGTTGAAGTGAGAACAGCTCTAAGAGGGAAAGACATGTTGGGAGTGGAGGCGGCTCATGTCCCAGGGGGTCCCACTATCTGGCTGGGAACTTGTGTTACCAAAGGATGCATGGCTGCTGATGAAGTGCAGACTGAGGATGGGTGATTACAAAGAGAGGACCCTGCTCTCAACTCAGCCCCAGACCTCACCAAAGAAATCCGGGGATCAAATTGGATCACTGTATGCTCTGAATGCCTGTGTCTCCCTCAAATTCATGTCTGATGGGATGGTATTAGGAGGTGGAGACTTTAGGAGGAGATTAGGTCATGATGAAATCAGAAGCCAAGAGCTCCCTTACCCGTCCCACTCTGTGACCCAGAAAAGGGTCCCACTTGACTCTGCTGGTACCTGGATCTCAGATTTCCAGCCTCCAGAACTGTGAGAAACTTCTGAGGTTTAGAAACCACACAGTTCATGGCATTTTCTTATAGGAGCCTGAACAGACTAAAACAATAGTCTGCCTTCAAGGGAAAAGGCTGCAGCCTTCGGTAATGTTCTGGCCAACCAAGCCGGGCTTTGGAACACTCTTCATTAACTGACCACAGACTTCGACTGTGGCTACTGGTGCTGCAAATTCCTTGGACTAAATACCACTTGTTAGAAGAGCCCCAAAAGGAATGCCCACAACCTAAAATCAACCACAATGCATTCACAGAACAGAATACCATGCTGCTACAAAAACAACAAGGTGCCCTGACAAACACTCAGACAAACCCAAATCTGGAACATTCTGGCAAAATGACTGGCCCAGACTCATCAAAATGTCAATGTTACAAAGGAGAGGGGGTGTGTGGGGGGGACTGTCCCTAGACTTTCAAAAAATAGAATTAACAAAACCTGATGAGATATACAATCAAAACCAAACATGAAAGTTGACTTGATCCTGATTTTAAAAATAAAAGTAAAAAAAAGACATCCTTGGAATGAGTTGGGAAAATTTGAATACAAACAGATTATTAGATAAAGCAGTATTACAGAATGCTGATAATTTTGTTGAGTGTGATTATGGTATTGTGGGTATACAAGAGAATGTCTTTTTCCTTGAGTGCTGCAGGCTGAAGAATTTAGAACTGAAGTGTCAAAATGTCCACAATCTGGGGGGAAATGATTCAGCAAACATAAACAGAAAAAGAGACAGTAAATAAGGAAAACCGGCAGCTGTCGAATCTAGCTTGAGGGTATATAGTCGTTGTTCATTATACTTTTCTGTTTCAACTCTTCGGGATGTTTGAAAATGTTTATAATAAAAAGTTGGGAAAATTTTTTAAAGTAAGTAAATTTAAAGAAGGTAAATCTATATGAACTCATATGGCAAAGTAACAAATACTTGCATATATGAACAAAGCTATATATATAAAGATGTTCACTGCAACATTATTTGTAATAACAAGAAGTATCTAATAGAAAAGCTAACTGAATGTCCACTGGTAGAAGAATAATCAAAAAAAAAAAACAACTCTGGAAGACTAACTCTGCAACCACTTACAAAAAAGGAGGTATAACCATTTATAGGCAAAACTGAGCACATCTATTGAACAAAGCATGATCCTTTTTGTAGAAGAAAAGGGGCTGATTAGTTTTTGTACTTTTATGATTTTGTTTTGATGTGGACCATTTTAAAACTCTTTATTAAATCTGTTACAATACTGTTTCTGTTTTTTATATTTTGGTTTTTTTAGCTGTGAGGCAAGTGGGATCTTGGCTCCCTGAGTAGGAATCAAACCTGCACCCTGTGCATTGGATTGGCAAAGTCTTAATCCCTGCACGGACTGCCAGGGAAATTCCAGTCTTCGTACTTTCAGATGTCTGTCAATGAATACAAAAAGGACTGGGATGATATTTACCAAACTAAGCAGGGGAACAGGACTGGGGAGGACAGGCTGGCATAGGGAAGGGGAGACTTAGACTTGGTTCTAGATATTTGTATAGTTGGATTTTTATGTATTCATTTATTAATCATGTAGCTAGAAGTTTAAAAGTCAAAAAAAGAAAAGGTCAAACGGGTAATGTACCTCTTAGCAGCAATTACCTCTGGGGAGGAGGCAGGGAGAACTTTCATGTTATAGTCTTCTCTCTCTATTGCAGGAATCCTTAACCAAGAGGTTGCATTAAACTATTACGGATGATCAGTGTTTAAGAACCCCCTCTCTTAGAGTATCTGAGTATGTTCTAGACCCCCTCACAAGTTCCTTGTTCTCACTTTATCTTCCCTTGTGACCCAACTCCCACCCCCAGTACAGACAAGTTACCCATGGCCCTACCAGGCACGTGGAATTCCATCTTACACTCAAGGTCTGATATGGACCATAAAGAAGGTTGAACATTGAAGAATTGACGCTTTTGAACTGTGATGTTGGAGAAGACTCTTGAGAGTCCCTTGGACTGCAAGGAGATCAAACCAATCAATCCTAAAGGAAATTAACCCTGAATATTCATTGGAAGGACGGATGCTGAAGCTGAAGTTCCTAGTCACCTGATGCGAAGAGGCAACTCATTAGAAAAGACCCTGATGCTGGGAAAGATTGAAGGCAGGAGGAGAAGGGGAAGACAGAGGATGAGATGGTTAGATGGCAACACCAACTCAATGGACATGAGTTTGAGAATGCTCTGGGAGATGGTGAAGGACAGGGAAGCGTGGTGTGCTGCAGTCCATGGGGCTACAAAGAGCCGGACATGACTGAGCGACTGAACAACAACAAAGTTCCTGGGTTGGTTTCACAGTTGTTTATAATATTCTCCATGAATAAACAAACGTACTTACGAATAAAATTAAAGCATGCCATGTATGGACCCATGTTGACATTTGTTACGAATCGAGAATTATAAATATGATTTCTTTACAAAACTCTGTCTAAAAGAAAAAGGATAGGGGTTTCATTAAATGACTTGTCCAAGGTCTCAAGGCTGAGCCAGAATGTGAACCCAGGCAATTGGCTCCAGAATGCATGATCTGAACCACTGTTGTCTGTTGTCTATACCAGGCTGTTCCCCTGATAGAAAAAAAATAGGGTCGACTATGAAGCCTGAAAACCTGACCCAACACCTAGCTACCACGATACAGGCACCAGCCATCCAAGACCCCAGGGGGCTCCGAAGTCCCCGAATCCAGATTTACTACTTCTTTAGACTGAGCCAGAGCTCAAATTTCATGTGGAAGAAGGAGTGTAGCATTGAGTACACAAGAAGGTACTTCAGGACTTAGAAGTCCAGCCCTGAACATGTCATTTGACTTTCTACTCAAGGATGGAAAGTAAATATTCGAACGGATCTCTCCACAGAACTCTGCAGAAAGGCTAATGACAGAGATTGTTCAAAAGGTCTACAAAGGAACCAGGGCAGCTGCAAGTCGAAAGACAGCTTGTATACAGAGGGCAAGGCACAACTGCAGAATGATGGTGCCAGGGCTGGCCTTCCTGCTCAGGGTATGTGACAAGGGGCCCCAAGAGGGCCTTTAGCACCACTGACAGGAACAAGGCCTCATTCTCCTCTGCCTTGGATTACAAGATTCCACACAGAAAATGTAAGCCATGTAGATTGGGAGGGATGAGAGTAAAGGTACTCAACTTCCAGTCCCTCATCTGCCCCAGCACTCTGTGATGCCATCTGGCTCAATTTAGCACCTTCAGAGGACTCGAGCATCAGATGGCTTGAAATAAAGCCAACCCCAGACTAGCACTAGAGCAAAGGAAGGGATAAACACATCTGAGATTTGGCTCTTAGCCCAGTAAAACAGTTGGACACTCAGTACCCAGTACTCACTGCCCTCAACCAAACAACCACAGTGTCTGGTAACCTTCTACTCCTTGGGGGCCCTTGCTTGAAGGCAACCAGTGGGCCAGGCAGCCATTTGTAAGGCAGGCTTCCAGACCCTGTTGCTTCTACCATGTTCCCCTAATGAGGCCCATCACCTCTGCACAAGTTGGAGTCAGGTTCAGGAATCTCTTTAAGCAAGGGAAGGCAAATGTCACATGTCCCCTTGAGGCATGGGCCTTGAGAAGGGGCCAAGAGCTGGTGCTAGACCACCTCCTGACATGAGTAGACTCTGCTCACTTCTCTTTCTCCTTCTCTCCTGTTTAATTCTCCCGTTCTCAATCTCGTCCCAGGCTCCGAGACTGCTTCCAGGTTTTCTAAGAGCACTGGAGAGTAATAAACTAGTAGCTCCTGGCTAATCTGACACACAGGGGATGTGCAGAATTTTTATTTTCATCACACATTTTTAGACAAAGAATCTTTTTGACCCACTGGGATAGGGCCCAACATTTCATATTTCAGTGAGGATCTCGAAGGTAATCTGGATACAGGAGTGCTTAACTTACAGAAATACTACAGTAGATTATCCTCCAAAAGTCTAAATGACAGGTGTGAATTTACAATATTTTCTCCCAGAAATGACAGGCAGTTCCCAGGAAAATGTACTGATAAGGATAATGATGTAACTAGTGTTCAAACTTGAACTAGGAGCTACTCCGTGTTCAAGGTCAGGAGGGGCGGCAGTGAGGAGATACCCCTCGTTCAAGGTAAGGAACAGCAGCTGCGCTTTGCTGGAGCAGCTGTGAAGAGATACCCCATGTCCAAGGTAAGAGAAACCCAAGTAAGACAGTAGGTGTTGCAAGAGGGCATCAGAGGGCAGACACACTGAAACCAGAATCAGAAAACTAGTCAATCTAATCACACTAGGACCACAGCCTTGTCTAACTCAATGAAACCAAGCCATGCCTGTGGGGCCACCCAAGACGGGAGGGTCATGGTGGAGAGGTCTGACAGAATGTGGTCCACTGGAGAAGGGAATGGCAAACCACTTCGGCATTCCTGCCTTGAGAACCCCATGAACAGTATGAAAAGGCAAAATGATAGGATACTGGAAGAGGAACTGCCCAGGTCGGTAGGTGCCCAATATGCTACGGAAGATCAGTGGAGAAATAACTCCAGAAAGAATGACGGGGTGGAACCAAAGCAAAAACAATACACAGTTGTTGGATGTGACTGGTGATAGAAGAAAGGTCCGATGCTGTAAAGAGCAACATTGCATAGGAACCTGGAATGTCAGGCCCAAGAATCAAGGCAAGTTGGAAGTGGTCAAACAGGAAATGGCAAGAATGAACGTCGACATTCTAGGAATCAGCGAACTAAAAAGGACTGGAATGGGTGAATCTAACTCAGATGACCATTATATCTACTACTGTGGGCAGGAATCCCTTAGAAGAAATGGAGTAGCCATCATGGTCAGCAAGAGAGTCCGAAATGCAGTACTTGGATGCAAAAATGACAGAATGATCTCTGTTCGTTTCCAAGGCAAACCATTCAATATCACAGTAATCCAAGTCTATGCCCCAACCAGTAATGCTGAAGAAGCTGAAGTTGAACGGTTTTATGAAGACCTACAAGACCTTTTAGAACTAACACTCAAAAAAGATGTCCTCTGCATTATAGGGGACTGGAATGCAAAAGTAGGAAGTTAAGAAACATCTGGAGTAACAGGCACATTTGGCCTTGGAATATGGAATGAAGCAGGGCAAAGACTAATAGAGTTTTGCCAAGAGAATGCTCTGGTCATAGCAAACACCCTCTTCCAACAACACAAGAGAAGACTCTACACATGGACATCACCAGATGGTCAACACCAAAATCAGATTGATTATATTCTTTGCAGCCAAAAATGGAGAAGCTCTATACAGTCAACAAAAACAAGACCAGGAGCTGACTGTGGCTCAGATCATGAACTCCTTATTGCCAAATTCAGACTCAAATTGAAGAAAGTAGGGAAAACCGCTAGACCATTCAGGTATGACCTAAATTAAATCACTTATGATTATACAGTGGAAGTGAGAAATAGATTTAAGGGAGTAGATCTGATAGACAGAGTGCCTGATGAACTATGGACAGAGGTTCGTGACACTGTACAGGAGACAAGGATCCAGACCATCCCCATGGAAAAGAAATCCAAAAAAGCAAAATGGCTGTCTGGGGAGGCCTTATAAATAGCTGTGAAAAGAAGAGAAGGAAAAGCAAAGGAGAAAAGGAAAGATATAAGCATCTGAATGCAGAGTTCCAAAGAATAGCAAGAAGAGATAAGAAAGCCTTCCCCAGAGATCAATGCAAAGAAATAGAGGAAAACAACAGAATGGGAAAGACTAGAGACCTCTTCAAGAAAATTAGATACCAAGGGAACATTTCCTGCAAAGATGGGCTCGATAAAGGACAGAAATGGTATGGACCTAACAGAAGCAGAAGATATTAAGAAGAGGTGGCAGGAATATACAGAAGTACTGTACAAAAAAGATCTTCTTGACCCAGATAATCACGATGGTGTGATCACTCACCTAGAGCCAGACATCCTGGAATGTGAAGTCAAGTGGGCCTTAGAAAGCATCACTACACACCCATGGCGGATTCATGTTGATGTATGGCAAAACCAATACAGTATTGTAAAGTAAAATAAAGTAAAATAAAAAAATAATAAAAATAAATAAAATTAAAAAAAAAAAAGAAAGCAAGCATCACTACGAANAGAGGATGAGATGGCTAGATGGCATCACCGACTCGATGGACGTGAGTCTGAGTGAACTCCGGGAGTTGGTGATGGACAGGGAGGCCTGGCGTGCTGCGATTCATGGGGTCGTAACGAGATGGACACGTTAGTGACTGAACTGAACTCAACTGAGTGTTCAAAACAAGAATAAAGATAACAATAATCATTATTAACAATGGCTGGTACACAGGACCTCTCTGGTAGCACTGTCCTAAGTACTTGTATTAACTAACACAACAATTCTAAAGATAAGAGCTATAATCCCCCTTTTTTGCATGAAGGAATTAAGATACAGAGAGATTAAGTAATTTGTCCAAGGTTACTTAAAGAGCCTGGATTTAAGCCAGGCAATCTGACTCCAGAGTCCATGTTTTTACCTACTGACCTACATTACTCTGATGTGTGCTGAGGCCCTTTACAGCACAGAGAAAATCCTTCATTTACAAATGACTCAAATCCATGCTGTTTTGATCACTTGCTACTGAAACAGTATCTCTCTTCCAACCCCACCATCTGAGCCCAGACCTGGAATGTTCTAATTACATTGCCATGGGAACTAATCAACATTGGAATCTATCTCCATGATCCCCTAGACATCAATGTATTCATTCATTCAATCAATCAATCAACAAGTACATATGAAGGTACCTACTGTGTATCAACTCTTGTATCACGATACAAATGGTTCCTACCTTCATGCACTTATGCCTTCCTCATTCCAAATGCTGATTTCTAGGGTTTAGAAAGGCTGAAAATATGGTTTAAATCAGTGCTCCAAGTCCTCATGGCCACTAATATTTTGTTAGCTACCCGATGGGTTAAATAGCTATCAGATATCTCATAGAACTTAGGACAATAGTAGACAGGCATATAGTAGGTATTTATCAACTTATATCAAGATATTTCAGGGGAACACTGAAAACAGAAAGATGGCCAAACCAATGAATCATCCTCCTGATGAACATCCTCCTGACTGCCCCAACAGGAAGGACACAGTCATAAGAGAGTTGGAAAACAAGACCCAAACTTTCACTTCTGATAATAACAAATGCTAGTTAGTACTTAAAAGGATCCATGACCCCAAAAGGCCACACTTCAGTGTAAAAGTATACTGGAAATACAAATTGCTCTACCCCTAATGATAAGGAAAATTCAGTCTCAAATCTTAATGATGAGCTGGAGTAATAAGGGAAGAAACTAGTTAGTTCCACTAAAATCTTGGAACCACAAGCCAGCCCTCACATGGGTTTACAACCTAAATTTATACAACCTGGGTAATCCAAAAATGCTAGGTTGAGAGTTTTATTTAGCATGATTCCAGACTGGTAGCCCTCAAGCACCTGATAAGAACAAAGACATATCTTCTCCAGAGAAATTCAGGACTAAAAAAAAAAAAAATCCCCACAGAAATTTAAAAAAAAAAAATAAGTAACGTACAATAAAGAACAATAATAAACAATAGTAATATTTAAAACAAAACCTAAAGAAAC
>SJYQ01012341.1:13570-24867 GCA_006410935.1 Redunca redunca
TCTTCGATAGATCATCTCTAAAGATAATTCTAAAAGATAAAATTTCAACAAAGGCAAAGTTGTGTCAAATGGAAGGTGTGAGATGCAATAAAAAATAGCAAGCAAAGTGGTAATTATGTAGGTAAATGTGAATGAACTTTTTTACATAACATAAATGTCTTATTTTAAAGAAAAGCTAAAATAATACAGAATTAAAGTACATAACAATATAAGCACATAAGTTGAGGGTAACGAATAGAGTTTAAATATTTAAAGGTCCACAGGCAAAGAATAAAGTTGTAACCCTATTTCACAGCATACATACTCCAAAGAATATACTCAAGAGTAAAAAAAAAAAAACTATCCAAAAAAATGTCTATACAAAGTTATATATGAATTTTCATAGCAGCATTATTCAAAACAGCTATAAAGTGGAAACAATCCAAATGTCTATCAACAGGTAAATGGATTAAAAGAGTACTGTATATCCATACAATTGAATTTTAGTAGCCAATATAAAGAAATGGCATATTAATAGAAGTTACAATATGGATGAATCTCAAAACGTTATGCTAAGTGAAAGAAGCCAAAAACAGAAGGACAAATAAATATTTTCTGATTCCATTAATATGCAATATCCAGAACAGACCAATCTAGAGAGATAGATATTAGATCAGCTGTTACTTAGGATTGGGGGTTGAAGGGGCGGTGGATGTAAGCAGACAGAAAGATGATAGCTAAATAGTAGTTTCCTTTAGAGGTTGATAAAAATGTACTGAAAGTTAATTGTGATGGCTGCACAATTCTGTGAATATACTTAAAAAACTTTAAATTCCACACTTTAAATGAGTGAATAAACTCAACAAAACTAGTACCAAAAAAATGTTATAAGATCCTTGTATTATTTGAGAGAAAAGGTCTGACTGATTCTAGCTCTGGATATCTTTGTTAACACTGGTAGGATAAACATTAAAAAGAAAAATCCAATAACTGAAATAGTGTGTACAACTTCTAAATCAGTAAAAGGAAAAAGAGAATAAGAAAATATCCAATAAATGCCCTCAAAAGGCTAGATGAAAGGGGGGAAAAAAAAAAGACAAAATGCTCCAACCTGGATTTATAAGCTGTATCAAATGGTGGCAGACCAAATGACATCCAGCAGTAGGCGCTGGAATTTGGGTAAGTCGGAGCTCACATTCTACCCAACCCGCTTCATGAAGAGGGTCTCTGGAGAAACACACTCCTTACTGAAGACTTGGACCCGCCAAATAAATACCACCTTGGGATAAGACATCTCCTTTTGGTCACCAGGGATCAAAGGTATTCCTCCAATTAGTTAAGGCCTAGAGGTCCTGGGTTTTAAAGGAAAATAAGTAATTGTGTGCTGAGAGGTCATCTGAGTTTGGACACACAAGCTAGTTTGAATTATTAACAGTGCAACAGGTGGATAACTTGTATACATACAGCTCAGTGTAAGAATGCCTGGCTGCTTCAATAAAATCATGAGTGCACTTTGCATTTGCTGTCATAGAGAGGGCTCCTACATCTCTCTCTAGGGCAGCCTGGTGTCACAGGAGACGTATTTGTGCTGTGGTTATCCCATGTATTGGAGCTGATAGATGGGAATGCTGTCCAGTCCCTGACCAGAGGAGGTGCGTTGGGAGGGGGGTGCTCCCCGAATTCTGGCTGCTGCACTGGCATAGCAGGGGAGGGAAAGTAAAACTGAAACACATCTGAAATGACTCTTCTTGCCTCAGAGCTTACTCAGTTAAAGAAAAAGAATTTTTTTCTGGTCCCACCTTTGGAACTAACAGTTTAGTCTTTAGCCACATAATAACACCCTGCCAGAAGAAAGTTCCAGATGATATTTTCTCATGGACAGCTCTAGCCCTGCATGTGCCAACAGCAAACCCCTGGCCCCTGCTCCACAGGGCAAGTCGCCATCACTTTGCTCAAGACTGGAAAGCAGAACAGGGGGCACCCTTTTGGCCCACATGGCAGCTGACCTCTGGACTAGCTGGAAGAGTAGGAAATAGCAGTTATGTACAGTGAATGTGGTATAAGGCCCAAGTGCGAGTGGTCCGATTCTTTTGACACTGTCTAGATCACCTACAAATTGGACTTCTTTCTCATCAGTCATTATCTTGAACACCCACTCCATATAGAACCGGGTCGTGTGTCCTCACACTCCTCCAGCACACATGTGCATGTGCACGCATGCACGCACACACATCCCTAAAGCCCTGTTCATCAATTCTTGTTTCCACTGGTTGTGTTTCAGTGCGTGCTAAGTCGCTTCAGTCCTGTCTGACTCTTTGTGACCCTATGGACTGCAGCCTCCCAGGCTTCTCAGTCCATGGGATTCTCCAAGCAAGAATACTGGAGTGGGTTGCCAGTCCCTTCTCCAGGGGATCTTCCCGACCCAGGGATTGAACTTGCGACTCTTACGTCTCCTGCATTGGCAAGCGGGTTCTTTACCATTAGCACCACCTGGGAAGCCCTGTGTTTTGAGTGTGCCTCCATAAAATATAAGTGGAGAGCAGCAGTTAATGTCTACTTGGAAACAAATTCTGGAAATCCGAAAGCCACAGATAAACCTCTTTCCTGGCTTCTGGAGCCAACAGTGTGTGCCTGTTGCAGGTCAGCGGCTGATGTGAAGACAAGAGTGGAGGGTTCCTTCTGCTTTGATACTCGCTGCCCTTGGAGTGGCGGGGGGGAAGCATGCCCTGGATCAGCAGGGGGAGAGACGCAGCATTCTCACCTTCTTATCAGCCTGACCTCTGCCCCCATGGGACAGCCCCCAGAGGGCACCTGTGAGTCAGATCAGAAGGGAGGAACCAGGCAGCTTCTAGAAGATTCGTGGTCTTCTCTTCCTCTCCATTCACCCTCCAAATAGTCATTTCTAAGTGGCTGTCATCTTAGAAAAACATACTTCCTGGTCTATATGGACATGTTCTGCTTCTTTAGCACCCCTGTCTACATCCTCCCAGCCCCACTCCCACTTATTTTGGGCCGACATTATTTACAACTCCCAGAAATGCCTGAGAAGCAGTATATGTGCTTCTGGTGCCAAGCCTCACCAGTTTGACAGATTTTCATTTAGCAGGTGTCTGTTGCTAAATCAGTAGCAGCTGCTAATTGCTTTTCCTCTCTCCAACCTCCAGACAGAATGAAACATCTGGTGTTCTCTCACTTTGGGTTAAAATCAGCTACCTTACCATCCCTCCTCTGGGCTCCATTTTTATTAAAAAGCTGTCAGCTGATGCCTGGAGCTGACAACAGAGAGCCAGGTGGCCCCTGACAAAGGGAAATGATTCAAACGGCAACTCGGCAGGCTAAGGCCGCCTCCTGGCCCCAGACCTTAGGGACAGATAAGGGACTGCTTGGGCACCAGTCCCCACCAGGTGGAGCCTGAAGTCCATGACCACCCAAGTTACATGGAGCTTCATTTCTTGAGTGATGACTCTGAGGACCTTGCAGCCTCTTGCTGGCAATGCTCGCCCTGCCCTGAATCTGTTCCAGAGGTGGGACCCTACATGTCAGGTAACTTCGCTCTCTCTTCCAGGGGAGGAGGGTGGCTATTCAATGCACACATGCTTCTACCGCCACGAACTGGAATCTCAAGGGTAATAAACTATATACGGTGGTGGAAATTATGAGGACCCCATCATTTATAACTTCAATTTGTACCAGTGTTCTTTTGTAGCTTTTTCAGTCACCTTTTGGTTCTGCCGTTTCCTTCCCACCCCCCCAAAAAATCTGTTGGCTGGGCCCCATATCTGCTTTTAGATTCTAAGTCAAAACCATTCTTAAAGGTATCTTTATAGCAACTCAGATATTTTACATTATTAATAAATAGTAATCACAGCTAATCTTTATTGAGCACTTACTACTGTGCATCAGGCATTGGGGTAAGCACTTTACATGCATTACCTTATTGAAGATTTAGAAAGGATTAGGACCGCCCTCATTTACAGTATGCAACAGGCTCAGAGAAGGCCTACTGATGTTGTGGAAGCAAGACTGGAACTGTGATTTAGCTGGATAAGAAGCCTGTGCTTTGCTGACTGGGTATTTGATGATATTAAGGAATTAGTGATAATGATAACAGATACGATAATGCCATTATGATTATATATATGAGTCCTTATATATTAAAGATGTATAATGAAATATCTACAGTTAAAATTCCATGAAATTTCCTTTAAAATCATCCAGGTAAGAGAACTGTGTGAGAGAGAGAGAGACAGTGTGCGTGTGTTTGTAGAAGGCGGGGAAGCAGTGTGAGATAGTAAGGCACACTGATGGAAACAACACTAGCCATGAGCTGATCCTTGTTGAAATTGGGTGGCTAATAGAGTTTTTTACTTTTATATATATTTCCATTTTCTTTAATATAAAATTATACACATACTGTACACTATATTTATTTTTTTAACTTTATTTTACTTTACAATACTGTATTGGTTTTGCCATACATCAGCATGAATCCACCATGGGTGTACACGAGTTCCCAATCCCGAACCCCTCTCCCACCTCCCCCCCATACCATCTCTCTGGGTCATCCCAGTGCACCAGCCCCAAGCATCCTGTATCCTGCATCAAACCTAGACTGGTGATTCATTTCTTACATGATAGTATACATGTTTCAATGTCATTCTCCCAAATCATCCCACCATCTCCCTCTCCCATAGAGTCCAAAAGTCTGTTCTATACATCTGTGTCTCTTTTGCTGTCTCGCATACAGGGTCATCATTACCATCTTTCTAAATTCCATATATATGTGTTAGTATACTGTATTGGTGTTTTTCTTTCTGGCTTGCTTCACTCTGTATAATAGGCTCCAGTTTCATCCACCTCATTAGAACTGATTCAAATGTATTCTTTTTAATGGCTGAGTAATACTCCATTGTGTATATGTACCACAGCTTTCTTATCCATTCATCTGCTGATGGACATCTAGGTTGCTTCCATGTCCTGGCTATTATAAACAGTGCTGTGATGAACACTGGGGTACACGTGTCTCTTTCAATTCTGGTTTCCTCAGTGTGTATGCCCAGCAGTGGGATTGCTGGGTCATAAGGCAGTTCTATTTCCAGTTTTTTAAGGAATCTCCACACTGTTCTCCATAGTGGCTGTGCTAGTTTGCATTCCCACCAGCAGTATAAGAGGGTTCCCTTTTCTCCACACCCTCTCCAGCATTTATTGCTTGTAGACTTTTGGATCACAGCCATTCTGACTGGTGTGAAATGGTACCTCACTGTGGTCTTGATTTGCATATCTCTGATAATGAGTGTACACTATATTTTAGAACCTCCTGACTTGAGCAAGATCTTCCCTATCCCTAACTTCTCAGCTCCTACCATCAAACTTTCCTCATTTGCTACCAGTGCAGTAACCACCGTCCCCTTGGAGTTACTAAACCCTGTTTGTCTTCAAGTTTCCAGTCATTTTACTCAAGGTCCTCGGTGTGTGGGACATAAGGGAAGGCTAGGAGGGCCAGATGCTGAGGTAAGAGGAGGGCATCATAAGGACTCTATTTCTCCATTCTTTTAGGCAACAACAAACTAAATTCATCTTTTCACTGCTGCTGCTGCTGCTAAGTCACTTCAGTCGTGTCTGATTCTGTGTGATCCCATAGCCGGCAGCCCACCAGGCTCCTCTGTCCCTGGGATTCTCCAGGCAAGAGTACTGGAGTGGGGTGCCATTTCCCTCTCCGTCTTTTCAGTGACCACCTGACAAGGAGTATTTGATTGGATCCTTAAATAACTATGTGGTAGGTAACATTATTATTCCTGTTTTACAGATGAGCAAACTGGATGAAGTAGCTCAAGTAAACCCTCAAGTCCTTCCTAAGAACAGGCGCTGCCCAAGGGCATCTGTGGTATAGTAAGAAACAGATTTGGTATTTGTCCCCATTCTAGGCACAAAACTCCTAAAACTCTTTTAGGCATTTCCTAGTCAAGGCTATGGTCTTTCCAGTGGTCATGTATGGATGTGAGAGTTGGACTATAAAGAAAGCTGAGCACCGAAGAATTGATGCTTTTGAACTGCGGTATTAGAGAAGACTCTTGAGAGTCCCTTGGACTGCAAGGAGATCCAACCAGTCCATCCTAAAGGAGATCAGTCCTGGGTGTTCACTGGAAGGACTGATGCTGAAGCTGAAACTCCAATATTTTGGCCACCTGATGTGAAGAGCTGACTCATTTGAAAAGACTCTGATGCTGGGCAAGATAGAGGGCAGGAGGAGAAGGGGACAACAGAGGATGAGATGGGTGGATGGCATCACAGACTCAATGGACATGGGTTTGGGTGGACTCCGGGAGTTGGTGATGGATAGGGAGGTCTGATGTGCTACAGTTCATGGGGTCACAAGGAGTCAGACATGACTGAGTGACTGAATTGAAATGATAGGAGTGTCTTTTGTCATTCACGAGGAGCTCCTTTTGAGCACACCCAAGTTTAGTCTGAGAGAACTTAGGGGAGGGCCCCCTAGATAACCACAGGATGGGGCTGGTCCCCAGGAAGTGATAAGGAGGGTGGAAGTTTGTAGCTGCACCCACTGCTCTCTGGGAAAGGGCGGCTAAGGATTAAGCTCTATAAAAATTCTTGAATAGGAAGAGTTGATAAGCTTCCCAGTTGGTGAACACATCTGTAGGCCAGGAGGGGTGGTACACCCTAGTTCTATGGAAGTGGAAGTGTCTGTGCTTGGGACCCTTCTGGACTCCATCCTCTATACCTCTTCATCTGGCTGTTCATCTGCTTTCTTTAAAATATACTTCCTAAAAAAACAGACTGGTAGTGCTTCTTTGCTAAGTTGTGTCCAATTATTTGCAACCACATGGACTGTAGCCCAGCAAGTTTCTCTGTCCATGGGACTCTCCAGGCAACAATACTGGAGTGGGTTGCTATGCCCTCCTCCAGGGATCTTCCCAACTCAGGGCCCGAACCCATGTCTCCTGCAATGCAGGCAGATTCTTTACCACTTAGCTACCAGGGAAGCCCCAAATAACTGGTAAACAAAAGCAAATGATTCTCTGAGTTCAGTGAGCAGCACCTGCAAGTTAATGGAACGTGAGGAAGGAGTTCATGGAACCTATAATTTATAGCATATCACTCAGAAGCATAGGTAACAACCTGTACTTGTAACAGGTACCTGAAGTGGGGGAAGTCTTATATGACTCAGTGCTTAACCACTGGGATCTGATGTTACCTGCCAAGAGTGTCCCAAGGAATTAAACTGTAGGCCATCCAGCTGGTGCTACAAAACTGTTTGGTGTGTGGAGCCCCCCACCACACACAGAACATCCCATTCAGCATTTATGCAACAGGGGAGGTGGACAGGGCACTAGTCTGGGAGCCACAGACCTGAGTGCTGATCCTAGAGCTGCTGCTCACCGGCTGTGTGACCTTAGGCAGGTCATTCACCACTTCTGGTCTTTATTATTGGTAAAATGACATAGGTGGATGACATGAAATTCTAAGGTCCACCAAACCTCTAAAGTTCTAGGATCTGGTTACATTTTTAATTCAAGTTTTTGAACTTGACCTTTACTCCTCTCAGTTCCACTAATGTTATCTTTCAGGACTTTTTCGAATATTGAAACTGGTACCCAATATAATATAGCTTTCCTTCTGAGCTTTGGGACACAAGCAAATCTGAAACTTCAGTCATCTGTGCCTTAACGTAAACTAGTTCAACAAACCACTAGCCAGCTAACTGTATTACCCATTACCATAGGTAATGATTCAAAAATCAAAATCAAAATAGCTCTTCAACCTGATTTGGGGTACCTCATCTGTTTATGCCCAGCGCTCAGTTGTGTCCAATTCTTTGTGAGCCCATGGACTGTAGTTCACCAGGCTTCTCTGTCCATGGGATTTCCGAGGCAGAAATACTGGAGCCAGGTGGCATTTCCTGCCCCAGACCTTCCCAACACTGGGATCGAACCCAGGTCTCTTGTGTCTCCTGCATTAGCAGGTGGATTCTTTACCACTAGCACCACTTTATGCTAGTGGTTAAGAATTTCAAATTCACCTGCAGTGGACTTCAGGTTCTAACATTAACTTTTTTTTTTTATTGAAGGCTAACTTACATATGGGGACTTCCCTGGTGGCTCAGACAGTAAAGAATCTACCTGCCAATGCAGGAGACTGGGTTGGGAAGATCCCCTGGAGGAGGGCAAGACAACCCACTGCAATATTCTTGCATGGGAAATCCCATGGACACAGGAGCCTGTGTCCATACTCCACGGGGTCACAAAGAATTGGACAGGACTGAGCAACTAACACTTTCACTTTCAACTTACATAAAGTACAAGATATCGTAAATTTTGTCAAGCCCTACAGTGTAGGCCTCATTTATGTTAGTTGAATGACTGACTAGGAAGACTTCCATCTTTATCAGGTACTGTTCCAACCATACCTGTTCAAAGACAGGTGTCCTTAAAGGAAAGAACAGAAGCAGAACAAGAATTGAGCAGTACTGACTTTTCCCCTTTCTAGACACTGGTTGTTTATGCTTTCTCTCAACCTTGCTTCCCAGGCCTTTCCAACTGTCATGCACACAGCAATCCAAAGAGATCTTGTTAGAATGCAGAGTTTCATTTGGTAAGTCTGGGATAAGGCCCAAGGCTATGAATTTCTAATGAGTTCCCAAGGGAGGCCAATTCTGCTGGCCTGTGGAACACATCTTGAGCTGCAAGGACTCAGGGCACAGTGAGGAAGGTGCAGTGGTGGAGTGGAGAGAGTGGGCTTTGTGAACAGAAACCTGGTTGCTAACCTGCAACTTTTGCCACTCACTAGCTCAGTGCCTTTGGGTAGACTGCTTAACCTCTTTGCATCTCAGCTTACTCCTTATAAAAATGAGATGAGTTTCATCTCAGGGCAGCTGTGAGGATTAACTGAGATGAGGGAGGTAATAAATCTAGCAGTGTTCCGGGCATATACCTCTTGTGCTTCTGCTAAGTTGTGTCCAACTCATTGCGACCCCATGGACTGTAGCCCACCAGGCTCCTCTGTCCATGGGGTTTCCCAGGCAAGAATACTGGAGTGGGCTGCCATTTCCTCCTCCAGAGGATCTTCCCAATCCAGTGATCAAACCTGCGCCTTTTATGTCTCCTGCATTGGTGGGCAGATTCTTTACCGCTAGCGCCATGAAATGGTAGCTATTTTCGTGAAAGTCTAACCATGTCTGCCATTCCCTACCTTTGCTGTTATGAATCCTAAAAATTCAGATTTGCCAATGCCACACCTGGTGTGTATATTCTAACATTCTGCTGTGCATTGCATGTTTGTGTGCCCACCCCACCAAATTTACATGCTGAAGCCCTAAACCCCAGTGTGATGCTATCTGGAGGTAGGGCCTTTGGGAGGTAGCTAGTTTTAGATGAGGTCATAAGGGTGCAGTCCTCCAGATAGGATTAGTGTCCTTATAAGAAGAAACACCAGAGAGCAAGAGGGCTCTGTCTTGAACTTGTGAGGACTCAGTAAGGCAGCCATCTACAAGCTAAGAAGAGAGCCCTCACCAGAACCTGACCTTGCTAGGCTAACATTGTGAGCTCAGATGTCAGGCCTCCAGAATGGTGAGAAATTTCTGTTGTTGAAGTCAGTCTATAGTTTTCTTATGGCAGTCGAAGCTGACTAATAACACCTCCTCTAAGCATACCAGCTATCCAGTAAACATTTACTGAGCTCCTACTGTATGCCAGCCCTGAAGCCTTTCAATTCCCTCTAGTTCCATCACGGCAATGCAACATCACTGTACTTTAAAAGAAACTCTAGAGAACAACATGGTGGAGGAGTAGGTGGACGCGGAGTACATCTCTCTCCATGGATACATCAGGAATACACCATCAGACACAGAAGTGCATGCAGAACACTGGCTGAGAGTGGACAGGAGTACCTGACCAGTGGAAAAGAATATATAGAATCACGGAAAACTCAGTACGATGAAGGAACTAGGGGGAGAAACAAGAGTGTTAGCAGAACTGGACCTGCCCTTTGTGGGTGGGGGAACTGAAGCAGGGGTCTGATCCCCACAGTAGAGCAACTGTCTGAGTCAGAAGAGAAACATTTAAGGCTGAGAATGAAACAGCTGATCTGTGGCAGCCTAAATGGAATGAGAATCAGACAGTCCTTGCCCACAGCCATACATACCCTGGGCAGGAATGCTGGTCTCCTGGAAGGGGCAGCGGCTGGGAGCAATCCCAGGGCAAGGGCTGCTGTTGAATGCAGAGAAGGGTGGAGGGGATGTGAGGAAGGAGACAGTGGTGAGAAATGCTAGTAGAGGAAAGCCAGGCAGCCATGGCAGCATGGTGATACCACTGAGTCATGCGCAGGGGGTGGAGCCATTACCATAGTCTCTCCCCATATGCCAGCATCAGTGCTGAACAGTAGAGAAGCTGGCCCATCAAACACCTGAGGCACTGAACGACAGAGGAGGCCCCCACCCAGGGTGCTCCTTTAAGTGCCTCAGGCACCAATCTACAAAGTAGGACCACAGTTAGGGAGGACCCTCTATGTGTCTGACAACAGAGAAGGAGCCAAACAACAGAGAAGGACCACAGGCAAGGGAGCCCTCTAAGTGCTTGAATGGGCGGAGCTACAGAGAAAGACTGGCCAAAGATGACTTCTAATTGCCAGCTAGAAGAGGCTCAAAAAAGGACTGATAGGGCCATAACTGCTGCGGTGGAGGCAGTCTGTGTCCCTGCACACTTGCCACCAGGGTTCCCGCAAGCCAAGCAGCTGCACCACTTTCACACTCAACTCTCACTGTGGCAGAGCTGCCACAGGCAGAAAAAAAAGTCTTGCATTTATGCACGCAGGGTCACTTCGGTCGTGTCTGACTCTTTTCAACCCTGTAGACTGTGGCCTGCCAGACTTCTGTGTTAGAGAGGGGCTTCTCCAGGCAAGAATACTGGAGCGTATTGGCCAAGACTGGTTGCCATATGCTTCTAAAGCACTATATTTCCTACTACCCCAGCCTCCAATCCCCCCGAGTACCTGGTGCTGCCAAAACCCCAGTGACCCAAGCAGCTGCACCACCTCCACACCTGGCCTTCACAGGGGTAAACCCAACCACTCCAGGGTAGCCTCAGGAGCAAACCCCAGTGGGCGACCCACATATAGAGATGGAAATAAAACCACAACTGAAAGCCAGGGCCAGGGTGGCAAAGGAAGAAGATCCAAAGCCTTCTGACCAGCTGTACAAGCTGCAGATAAATCCACATGATCAACTAAGCAGACTCTGTGCCTATCAGTTCAGTTCAGTTCAGTCACTCAGTCGTGTCCGACTCTTTGTGACCCCATGAATCGCA
>SJYQ01012347.1:0-44432 GCA_006410935.1 Redunca redunca
TATTATACAGAGTGAAGTAAGACAGAAAGAAAAACACCAATACAGTATACTAACGCATATATATGGAATTTAGAAAGATGGTAATGATAACCTTGTATGTGAGACAGCAAAAGAAACACAGATGTATAGAAGAGTCTTTTGGTCTCTGTGGGAGAGGGCGAGGGTGGGATGATTTGGGAGAATGGCATTGAAACATGTATAATATCATATGTGAAATGAATCGCCAGTCCAAGTTCAATGCATGATACAGGATGCTCGGGGCTGGTGCACTGGGATGACCCAGAGGGATGGTATGGGGAGGGAGGTGGGAGGGAGGTTCAGGATGGGGAACACGTGTACACCCATGGCAGATTNAGTAATCAGCCTCTAATTAAAATAAATAAATTTATATTAAAAATAAATAAAATTTAAACACACACACACAAAAAAACATACACTAATAAGATTAACAATAATTACTAAAGAAATAAAGCAGTGAATTTGAAAAAACAACAACAGCACTGAGGCAAGATCCTTCACCAGCAAAAAGATTATGACTCACTGAAGGCTCAAATGATGGTTAGCATATTTGAGCAATAAAAAATTTTAATTAAGGTATGTATATTGGGTTTTTAGACATAATGCTGTTGCACATGTAACAGACTGAAGTATAATGCAAACACAACTTTTTAATTAATTTTTTTGGCTATGCTAAGAGGCATGTGGGATCTTCATTCCCCAACCGGGGATCAAACCCACAACCTCTGCCCTGGAAGCACAGATTCTTAACCATTCGGCCATCAGGGAAGTCCCTAAACATACTTTTGTGTGCACTGGGATACCAACGTATTGTATGATTTGTTGTATTGCTAAGTTCACTTTACTGTGGGGGTCTGGAACCTCCAAGGTGTGGGTGCCATACACATACATATTTTCCTATATTTAACCTATAAAACTGAGAAAGTTAAAGCATAGGCAGGTTGATAAGGAGTCCAAGGCCCCTTTAGGGAGGAGATGAACTTTCTTGCTCACATTCTTTTGCCTTAGTCACATAGGCTGCACAAGCAACAATATATCTTGCTCATGCTTTCCTTAAGCTCTGTGATAATATTGCAACAATATATTTTGCCTGGGAACTGACTTTTCTTTAGGCCCAGAGTTAATGATTACTCATGGGTATGCTTTTCTTAGGCTCTAAGTTAATGATTATAATTGCAACAAATCTTGCTTGGGAACCTCTTTCTCAGCAACAGTATGTCTCATCCAGAGACACATTGTCCAGAACCATTCCTTCTGACTAATCTTGTACTAAAGTTATCTCAGGATGGTGGAACTCAGGGTCTGGTGAAACTTTTACAACCTTGAGATATTCTTTTTACCTATTTTCAGCAGCCAGCTGAAAAATATATAATGCCATGCTCAAACTAGCAAAGTTGGTACTCTTTCTACCCACTTTGGATGTCTACGCCAGAAGCTTTCTCTATCACTTTTACTTTAATAAAAACCTTTGCTGCACAAAGCTCTGAGTGAGTGAGACTACATCTTTGGTCCTGGAGTGAAATCTTCTCCTTTGGAGACCACAAACCCAACACCAACCACTGTAAGCGATCAAAAGCAGCCACCAGCACCCTTAGGGGTGAGGATCCAGAATTTTCTCAGCTTGGGGTAGAGCCTCAGAGGAGAGGCTGCTCAGATAGCAAATCCCTGGGGTAAACATGGGAAGACAGGCTTTACTATGGCTATTGGGTGTGAGTGGAACCCCAGGACCTCCAGAGATGACGTTAGTTGAAGGGAGGAAGTGTCTGGATTCTGTTGATTAGGTTAGTTTTACTCCTGCTTGTGATTAGTCCCATTGGGGTTGGGAAGCAGGCCTCAGGGAGCCTGAGAAAGGGGCTCTGTCTCAAGTGAGGTTCCCAGAACACCCTGGACACCTGGTGGAGCCCCAGGTAGCTGCGACTTGGACCCTCAAGGTGCTTTTGGGCTTGATGCTCTGAGAAACTCACTCTTCAGGGACTGCAAAGCATTTCTCACCTGCTCCTGCCCAGCACTGCCCTTGACAGCCCCTGCCTGAGAAAGGACTGGCTTGCAGTTTGCAGATAGTATCCAGGCTAACTGTTCTGACCCCATTAGGGTAACAGGGAGGAGTAAAACCAGACTCCATGTTTGATCTGTTTCTTTGACTTTAATCTTTGTGTTTCATTTGCTTTTATTATTATAATCATACATTATAGCCTGTCTCAGGAACCCTGCCCCTCTTCCTGAATGTTAATCTAAAGTGCCTTTGTTCAGCTCACAGGGAGGTGATCTGATCTTGCCCACCTGTTATCCCAGGAGATTTTCTTGTAAGACTGATGGCCCTTTTTTACTTTACTTCCTCAGCTCTTCTCTCTCTCTGATTCTATAAAAGAAACTGGCATCCAGACCCCAATAAGATAGTTATTTTGAGACATTAGTAGACCATCTTCTCAGTCTGATGGTTTTCTGAATAAAGTTGTATTCCTTGCCTTAACACTTTTTCTCCAATGTATTACCCCGTCATGCAGTGAGCAGAGCAAGCCTGGACTTAGTAACATCAGGAACCCAGGATTCAGCTCCAAAATACCTCCTACTGGTATTTTGGTAAAATTCCCCAAGGGCACAAACCCACAGAGAAACTCACACAGGCTGAGCTCACTTAGAGTTCCATGGACCCCTCCAGTTGGGAATGAACTGGTTGTGATTCTGCCTTCTGTTAGAAATGGTGATTCATGTCAGAACTTTGCTGAATCATTCAAAAATTTCTTAAAAATATGACTTTCTTAGAGTTTACTGACCTTTCATTAAATTCATGTATTTTGCACAAAAGGTTAATATTTTTCATAGAAAGGATGCTAGAATTGTTAAAATTAAGACTAAGAACTGAGTAAAGTTAACTTAAATAATTCAGTAGGAAGCATGGAAGTCAAGTTGGAGATATTTCTACTTAAAGACAACACATTTAGAAACTTAAAGGTTATTTATTTGTTTAATTTGCCCTCTAATGCAACCATACATTCACATTATTAGATTTTTAATGAATATTAATTTCTAAAAGAAAATTTGTGGTGTTTCTTGTTTTCCAGTGAAAGGGGAGGGAGGGAAGGAGACTGTATTTCTCAGGCTCTGAGGGCCCTGACTTCTGCAGCAGATCCAGGGGGATTCAGGAGCCCCATGCAGGAGGACCTGCTGTGGGATTTTCAGACAAAGAGGCAGCTGTCACTCAACTGGAGTGAGCTGGATACAGGAAGCAGGCAGAGATGAGGGCAGCAAAGATGGCCTGAGTGTCAAGCCTGGTTTCATGCAGCAGGTTTGCTTCAGCAAAGGGTCTAGCTTTGAGGCATTTGGGGTGCAGCAGGCTGGATGCAAGAGGAAAGAGGGGGCAGAGATACCCCATTCTCTCTGCCTTGGATTCTTCATTCTTCCCTTCGTTCATCTTCCACATCCCCTCTGCCCTGCCCTGTCTGAGAGGCTAACCACTGACCTCCATAGGCAGCATCCCCAGGCTCCCCCTCCTCTGGCCTCTGCAGGGTTTGGATATCAGGGATGCCAGCAGGAGAACAGAGGGAATGAGGAGAGGGAGGCAGATGTTTTCTCTGGCCCCTCGCTGCTCAAGGATCTGTGATCAGGCAGGTTACCCCTCCCCCTGACACACATACCTCCTGCCCCCATGCAGCCAGGCTCTGCTAAAGTGAAGTCCAGGAGCCTGGGAACTTAGGAAGTCTGACATGCTCCACAAAAAAATACTGGGTGAGGAAGGGTGACTGAGAGGTGTCAGAGGGTCAGGGGGTCTCCCCGAGGAGGGGACATTTGTGATGAGAACCCAAGTGTTGAGAAACAGACATCCAAGTTGATGTCCAGAAGGTGCAGGAATGAGCCTGGCCATTCTGAGGGACAGTGCAAGGCCTGACAGGTGCACAGCAGGGAGATGGAGCCTAGGATGAAATAAGGTGAGCAGCCAGCTCCCTCCTCCTCTAGCTGGGTGCAGAAGTACAGTCTCTATCATAAATCATGGCTGTAATTCCCCATCCTTAACCACAAAATCTCCTGGAGCATCTTTTCTTTCACCCTGTTATCTAATCTGGAGAGCAAAGATGAGTCCTTAGTCTTCTCATTTTTGAAATTGAGTCCCCCTAAGACTGAACTCCCTTGCAGAGTTTATTATTTACTTCTGTATCCAAAACTTTATTCCATTTCTTGTTACACCCCTGTTCCCCTCAGGATTGAGGAGTATCAAGGAAAAGGGGGGACTGAAACCAAGCAGGACCCTGCAAGGGCTTTCTGGGTACAAAATACCCTCTGTGCCCCCAGTTCCTTGTTTGTAGAAAAAGGTTTCAGCCTCCTAGGCTTCCCCTGTGTTCTAAAGAGCAGACTCAAGCAGTTACTAATTAGAGAAGTGAGGGAAAAATAAACAAAGGAAAAGCAGTCAAGCAAGAAAAGTAATGATGGCTTAAACACTAGTTCAGCAGAGTCTTAGTTCCTTCTGAAGGGACACACAGAATAATCTCATGCATATATTAGAGTTGTTCTGCAGAAACTAACACTCCCATCCAGTGGAGGATGGTGATTACATGCTGACCACAAGCATGTGAGAGACGAGAACAGGGGGAGCTAGCTGTGGGGTCCTAGCAAGGAGATTGCTAGATTCCATGGCTCGGATGGTAAAAAATCTGCCGGCCATACAGGAGACCCAGGTTCAATCCCTTAGTCGGGAAGATCCCCTGGAGAAGGCAACAGCAACCTACTCCAGTATTCTTGCCTGAAGAATCCCATGAACAGAGGAGCCTGGCTGGCTACAGTCCATAGGGTCACAAAGAGTTGGACACAACTGAAAGACTAACACACACACGGGAGGCAAACACATGTTTACTCCCTGGTCTTTATCTCTCAGATGCTGATAATTAAAGGAATGTTACCAGTCCAAACTCAGGTCTGTTCATCAGCTACACAGCAAAGCCAATCTACTGACATCAGGTTGTGGTGAAGAAAAATACAGTGTTTACTTGCAGGGTACCCAGCAAGGAGAATGGGCAACTTGTGTTCAAAAGACCTGATCTCCCTGATGGCTTTCAAGGAAGCTGTTTTAAAGACAACGTTTGAAGTGAGGGCAGCACGGTGTATGACTTTCTTCTGATTGGTTGATGGTAACAGGGTGATGTTTCAGGAATCTTAATCATCAACTTTCTGGTTTCAACCAGTCTGGGGTCCACATGCTTGTGGTCAGCATGTAATCACCATCCTTAAAAAAATGAAACTTAAAAAAATGCACAACATGAGAGTGTGAATCAAGTTTTATGTGGGGCAAAATGAGGACTATAGCCTGGGAGATAGCACCTCAGGTAGCTCTGAGAAACTGCTCCATAGAGGTAGGAAGTAATGTCAGTATATATGAAATTTTGGTGAAAGCAGAGTACCTGCAATCAAGCACATAGTTTTTTGCAGAAGGTTTCTGCTAGTCAGAAGGAACAGTCATCACTATGAAGGATTTTATTGCTTTTCTAGATACGAAGAGATACAAGAATTGGGCTCATAAAATTGGCTCTTAAAAATAACTATCTGAAGACCTGTTCTACCAGTTTTCCCCAGAGCACTGAGTGTCTCATTTCTGCTCTCCACCCCAAACTCCTTTCAGGGGATGTTGAAAATCAGTAGCCTCAGCAGCACATGATTTAATCCTTGGAGAGGTAGGTAGGTAGCAAGCACCAATGGAAGTGCCAATTTGTAGCTGACAGAGTCTACTGAGCACTGCCCCATTCCTGATACCAATTTTTGCTTTTTGAGGCAACACAGTGCAGAGGCATTAATCAGACACACTCACTCTGCTCAAAAAGGATGTTTATTGTCCTGGCAGGAGAGTAGTCCTGAGCCTCCACCAGCTCAGTGGGGGGAGGAAAGAGATGGTGATGCAAATCTGTGTGATCATGAGATTCAGACAATAGGTCTATGACTGGTTAACCTTGGGTGACTTAGTAGTCAAATGTAACTATGTTCTGCTGGCATGAACTTAAGAGCAGTGTGAAAGATTCAGTTTTAATTTGAGGTTGCCTTGCTGGAGGGGAAAATTCTGTGACATTGTCTATAGCCTGAGGCCTGAATTTCTGAGGGCTAGTTACATAAGTTAATGGCCTGCCTTGTGGAATTGCAACAGAGAATGGACTTTTCCCACTGCACCAGGGCTCTAAAAATAAAGGAAAATCCCTGGTAAAGTTTGGGGGAAGGTGGCCATTAGAAAGGGTGTGGCTGGGCCCTGAGGATACAGACAATCAGTGGCAGACTTTCTGCCATGTGCCCACAGTTTGATCCTACCTTCATGGGCACAGCTGGACCACCAGTCTAACTAGGGCCCTTTCTTGCCCCGAGCATTTAGCCTTGGAGCCAAGAGATTCTCATCTCAGGCTAAGCCCATCTCTTCAATGAAGAACATGTCAAGTCTTGGGGACTGAGAGTGTCTCCTCTGCCTTAGAGATGGAGTTACAGAGAGATTTCATCATCTTCAGAGGAATGATGGAATTACGTGGTGTAGAAGGTGAGCTGGTCCCTCTCTTATTGAAATTCTCCCATTGCTTGATTTCCATCATTAAGTTTTCCTAGCTTTCCTCCCACCCCTGGACACTCCCTCTGAACTGCCTCTTAACAGCATTTAAGTGCTGAAGCTCCTCGAGTCCTAGACTTGCCCCTCTTTTCTCCGTTGTACACTATAGCTCAGAACTATAATCCAGCTATTGGTAAACTTTCTTTATAAAGGGCTAGATAGTGACTATTTTAGGTTGTGCAGGCAATACAATCTCTGTTGTAATTATTCATCTCTGCCTTTGTAGAATGAAAGCAGCCATAGGTGGTACATAAATAAATAGGCATGACTGTGTGCCAATAAAACTTTATTTACATTAGACAGCCAGCCAGATTTACCTACTTGGCCTTAGTTTGCCATCCCTGATGCACTCCCATGGCCTCAAATACCAGTATATCACAAACTGCTACATCTCCACCTTAGAGCCTTATGATTGTGTATCCAGTGGACTACTTGACATCTCCTCCAGGAAAGCTCCCTTGAACATGATGACATTATTGATCACTTACTGAGCCATAAGCATATTGCGTAAATTGTCTCATTTAATTCTCTGATACTCAGAGTATACACTTTATCCACTGTTATGTACCACCTCTCCAATTCATCAGATTGAAACCTTACCTCTATCCCTTTCCACTTCTGGTTCCTCCAAAGCCTTCTCAGGATTATGCAGTGACCCCCAAGTTTCTGGCGCCTGAAATCTGGGGGTCACCCTTGAGTCTTCTTCTCACTACCACAACTAGTCCAACATTAAATGCCGCCAAATCAACTTTCAGAACATTTCCTGTATCATTCCATTGCTTTCTATCTCCCCTTCACACCTTTACTCAAGCCACCATCACCTCTCACTTAGATGGCTGTGACAGCCTCCTGATATTTTTCTCTAGCTCATAGCTCACATAGCACTCAACAGGCAGGCATCATGGTGCAAAATAGGATGATTAATAAAGTGTCTCAGGTTAGCAAAAATTTGCAGATTGTCAAGGGAGTAGGGGGAGAGGTACAATCATCCTCAGTGAAGTTGATGGACTGATTTTTGGGGGGTTTGGCAATGAATATTATATTTTAAATATATATCTGTTTCTATGCAATGATTCTACCCGCAGTTACTTACTAGAAAATTTCTCACAAATAATAAAACCATAGTTAATACTTAGTGAAGGCAATGCCACCCCACTCCAGTACTCTTGCCTGGAAAATCCCATGGATGGAGGAGCCTGGTGGGCTGCAGTCCATGGGGTCTCGAAGAGTCGGACACGACTGAGTGACTTCACTTTCACTTTTCACTTTCATGCATTGGAGAAGGAAATGGCAACCCACTCCAGTGTTCTTGCCTGGAGAATCCCAGGGACAACAGAGCCTGGTGGGCTGCTGTCTATGGGGTCGCACAGAGTCGGACACGACTGAGACGACTTAGCAGCAGCAGCAGAGCATTTACTATGAAGCAGGCAGTGTTGTAAAATGCCTTATGGATGCTGATAATTTAATCTCACATTACCCTCATTATGTAACATCTCCCATAGGAGATGGAAATCTGTGACACAGAGAGGTTAAGCAATGTGTGCGTGAGCCCAGAGTTAATAAGTAGTTTTAGAATTATTCATGGCAGAACTGTAAGAGAAATGAAGTTGAACAAAAAAGTAAGAGCAAGCAATTCTACCAATAGGAACTCTGTGAAATAAATTACAGTAAAATTATGCCATGAAATATTGAGCATTAGTTATTGAAAGTAGGGAGGCCATCCCAGTGCACTGAAAGATTATACGTGCATACATGTTACATACGTACACACATATACACAGATCACACACCTTCTTATGTTCTGTTTGATATAAATATAGAATAACTGAAAAACTATGCATCCATCTGTTTTTTCAATTTTTTTTACTGTAATAAAATATATATAATATAAAATTACTATCTTAACTGTTTTAAGTGTACAGTTCTGTGGTATTAAGTACCTTCATATTATTTTGCAATTATCATTACCACCCATCGCCAGAACTCTTTTCATCTTGCAAATTGAAGCTCTGCCCAGTAAACAGTAACTCCCTGTGACTACCTCCCCTCAGCCTCTGGCACTTGCCATGCTACCTCTGTTATTAGAAGTACTGCTTTTAAAAAATAATAACAGAAGTGAGATTATGTAATTTTGACTTTTAAAAAATAATAACAGAAGTGAGATTATGTAATTTTGACTTTCTGTCTGGCTAGGTTCATTCATGTTGATGTAAATGGCAAGATTTCTTTCTTTTTAAAAGCTAACATTTCACTATATATACATTATATGGTAAAATATATACATTTTCTTTATGCATTCATCTGTGGACAGATATGTAAGTTGTTTCCATATCTCAGTTATTGTGGATACTGCTGCTATGAACACAGGGGTGCAAATATCTCTTCTTGCAGATAATAGTGATTTTATCATCTTTGGATATATACTCAGAAATGATATCAGTGGATTTTGGTGGATCAAATGGTATCTCTATGTTTAATTTTTTGAGGAACCTCCATGCTGTTTTCCATAGTGGCTGCACCAATTTCCATTTCCACCAACAGTTCACAAGGGTTCCCTTTTCTCCACTATTCACCAACACTTGTAATCTTTTGACTTTTGATAACAGCCATTCTGACAAGTGTAAGGTGGTAGCTTACTGTGGTTTTCATTTGCAATTCCCTGAGGATTAATGGTGTTGATCATCTTTTCCTGTGCCTGTTAGCTTTGTGTATGTTTTCTAATAGTGCTTACCTCTGGGAGCTGGATTAATTGATGCCTTTCATTTCTATTAGCAATCTTCAATCTTGCAACTTTCAGACAATTAACTTTTTTTAAGTGGAGTAAAACACTGAAAATAGAAGAGAAAAATCAGTGAGAGAAAGGATCAATGGTGAGCTGGGAGACTAATTTCAGAACTAATTTTAGACTAATTTCAGGAGCTAGTGTTGCAGCTCAACAGACGCTGTGACTGGAATTTCAGAAAGAATATTTTTCATTTTGAACAGTCAAGTGTGTCTCAGCTCCCCGCTAGCTACTCTGTTGTTCCTGTAACTGAGCTCCTGCAAGTAAGTTGGAAAAGGGTTTCCAGGACACAGTCCTTGCTCATCCAGCGCCCCAAGGGCACCACTGGCAAATGATGCACAGGAGGAAGGTGATGCTCTGACCTGGCTCCCTGAAGCAGCACAGCCTCCAGCTCTTACGGACCTGCTGTGATGTTACCTGTTATCACAGTCCCAGGAAACTGATGGTATGTCCTCTTGTCTCTGATTGAAGACATTCAGCACCATCTAAGGGCAGTCTTCTAAAGCATCTTCTCCAGTTTTCTGCACAATCAGAATGTGGGACACACTTGTTTAAAATACAGGCTCCTGAGGTCTTCCCAGATGTCCTGAATCCGTATCTCCAAGGGTAGGGATGCAGGATCTGCACATTTCAGAACAGTTCCAGGTACATTAGGCAGGTTGGGGAATGCAAATCTGAAGCAATTGCTCTGAAATGTCAGTGTGGCGGTCACCTGGAGGCTTGTTACCATGCAGACCCTAGGATCCTGCCCATGGTGTCTGACTCAGGAGAGGTGCTGCCCTGGAGATCCACATTTTAAAAGTATCAGGGTGATCTGAATAAGGTTAGAGATCAGTGGAATGCACTTTGAGAAACAGTATTCTGAAGCCACAGGAAAGTTTGCTAACTTTGCAAAGACCACAGAGATACATGAGTATGCGGGTCATTCAGTTTTGCCCACAGACCTGTTATTCCATGACTCTGCTCTCCTTTGTTTCCCAGTGATGAAATGTCCCTGGCCACCTTGTCCTGTGCTTCCAGGCAGCTTGGCCAGTGGGACAAATTGCCTGGATACAGGAAGATGGGAAAGGGAGAAGCCAGAATGCCCGCCTCTCTCTGTTTTGCCACCTCAGCAACTTTGGTTGGCTTCCCTGCCAGCATCTTTGTCTTTCCTAAGGTTCCAGTTTTCCCTGCATCTTTCTCTCTGCATTCCAAGATAATGACAAGTGGTTATGACTTCCTGCAATCACTAAACTCCAGCTTGTCTTACTCTCCCTTGTTTGCTTTCTAAGTCCGTCCACCACAAGATGCAATCCACTTGGATTGCATTTCCTTCATTTGAAGTATCTTAAGTAAGCTTCATGACCCCAGTGGATCATGCCTGGTGCACTGTTTGTCTTGTCCACCATGGAGGTTCAGCCATGACAGAATACTGGTTCTGTGAGGCTAGAAGCATCAGTGATCATGGTGCAAAGCCAGACAAGAGGTTTTACTACCACCTTTTCTAAATGCCCCGGAACAGCCTCTGTACCACAGTGATTTCTTTTCCTCCTCCAGTAGCTTGATTGTCTTTTCCACCATCGTGATTCAGGACCTGAGGTTCGTAGGAGGTGCCTGGCCCACCTGACCCTGACACCGATGCTGTGGGCACTGATTGCGCAGCACTGAGTGTCTCCCCACATTCCTCCAGGGCGCACAGTCTTCTCTCTCACCCTCAGAGTCCCCTTCGAATTGTATGCCCAGCTCTGTCTTAATCATGGGATTATGGCCCACAGTGATGTTCCTTCACTGGGTGCAAAAACCCCTTCCCTCCCTGGATGTCTCTGCTATGACCTGGGTGTGCTCAGCTGTTCAGTCTTACCTGGCTCTTTGAGACCCCGTGGACTGTAGCCCTCCAGGCTCCTCTGTCCGTGGAATTTTCCAGGCAAGAATACTGGAGTGGGTTGCTACTCCAGGCTATGAGCTAATTGTCTCTCTATATCCTCATGAGTGTCTATTCTAACCTGATCTCTCTTTAAATAACCCAGGTCTGTCTACTCTGACCTAGGATGTCTTCCCAAATACCCAATTGTGTCAACTCTGACCAATGCTGTTTTAGTAATACTCTGAATAATAATCCAGTTGTTTCTAATCTGACCTGTGGCATCTCCTTTACCTCCTAGATGTGAGTATTATGACCTGAAGGGTTTCACTAGTTTCTCAGGTATGTCTGAACTCATGTCAGATGTTTCTAAGTCCCCCTGTGTGTCTACACTGACATTGGTTGCTTCTGAAACACCTGAGTGCCTGAATATCTACCACTGACCTGGATGTCTGTTTCCCAGATGTGTCTACCCTGACCTTGAATATCTCCTTAATTCCCAAGATGCATATACACCGACATGGGATATTTCCATAATTACTGAGTTGTGTTTACCCTCACATGAGATGCCACTTTAATTCCCAGATGTGTCTACACTGATCTTGGCTGTCTCCCTGTTCAAATATATGAATTCTGCCCTATGCTGTTGCTGCTGCTGCTGCTAAGTCACTTCAGTCATGTCTGACCCTGTGTGACCCCATAGACGAGGGCCCACCAGACTACCCTGTCCCTGGGATTCTCCAGGCAAGAACACTGGAGTGGGTTGCCATGTCCTTCTCCAATGCATGAAAGTGAAAATGAAAGAGAAGTCGCTCAGTCGTGTCCGACTCTTAGCGACCCCATGGACTGCGGCCTCCCAGGCTCCTCCATCCATGGGAGTTTCCAGGCAAGAGTACTGGAGTGGGCTGCCATTGCCTTCTCCGTCTGCCCTATGATGTATCCCTACTTCCCAGATGTGTCTACCCTGAACTTGAGAGACTTCCTCACTCCTGGGTGTTTCCAACCTGACATGAGACATGTCCCTAGTTCCCTAGTTATGTTTACTCTTCCCTGGGATAACATCTAACTCCTGTAGTATCTCCCTTGATCTCGGATCCCTAGTACCCCAAGTTTGTCTACTCTGATCTAGTTTCTTCTTTCTTCCCCATGTGCATCATCACTGACCCGAGTATTCTTACCCTTAACCAGTATATCTCCTTAATTCTCCACCTGTGTCTATGTTTTCTTGGGATGCCCCCTTATTTCCTCAAACGTGTCTACACTGACTTGGAAAGTCTCCCTGATTCCCCAGGTGGGTCTCCATTGACCCAGGATGTCACCCTATATCACTGCATATGTGTCTACTCTGACGTGATATGTTTCCCTATTAACTCTGACAAGTGGTCTCTTTCTAATATCTCAGTTGCATCCATCCTGTCTTCGGATATCTTCTAATACCATGTTTGTGTGTACACTGTCCTGGGATATTCCCCACATCCCCAGCTGTGTCTACTGCTACTGTGATTGGGATAGTTCTGTTTCTTTTTTAGATGTTTTGTCATTAGCATATAAAGACACAGTTGACTTCTGCATCTGATTTTGTATCCTGAAACTTTACTGAATTCATTGATTAGTTCTAACAGCTTTAGGGTTGAATATTAAGGATGTTCTATATATAAGGTTACAGCATCTACAAATAATGACGGTTTTACTTATTCCTTTATGACTTGGATGCTTTTTATTTCCTTGTCTTGCCTAATTGCTCTAGCTAGGACTTCTAGTACAGCGTTGAGTAAGAACTGTCTAGTCATTTTCCTGATTCTAGAGGAAACACTTTCAGTCTTTCAACATTGAGTATGCTGTCAGCTGTGGATTTGTTATATACAGGCTTTATTATGTTGAAATATGTTACTTCTATATAAGTGGTCTATAGTATCATGTATTTCTATAATATCAGCTATAAAATCATAAAATAAAAAAATTATGATTACATATTTTGAATCTTCTTTTTTCTTAGTCTAGCTATAGTTTTGTCAATTTTATTTTTAAAAAATAGTTCTTAGGTCTCTGCTTTTTTCTAATCTCTAATTTATTTATTTCCATTCTATGTTTGTTGTTTCCTTCTTTCTGCTAACTTTGTGCTTAGTAGTGTGTTTTATTTTTCTCATTCCTCGAGATGTAAAGCTGATTTGCTTGAGATCTTTTCTTGAACATATGAATTTTTTGCTATAAATTTCTCTCCTAGACTTTTCATTTTCATTTATTTTAATATATATTTTTGTTTTTTCTCTCTCTTTTTTTCTTTTAACATTTTTAATATTTTATTCCACTCTCTTCTGGCCTGTAGGGTTTTTCTGAAAAATCTAATGATTGCCCGTTGAGGGTTCCTTTATAGGTTATAATCATTTTTCTCTGGTTGCTTTTAGATTTTCTCTTCATAATAAAACTGTCAAAAATTAAAGGTAATATGTCTTAGAGAAGGTCTTTTGGCATTGATTGAGATAGTAGGATCTCCCTGGATTTGGAAAGCTTCAGCTATTATTTCTTAAATTTTCTGCCTCTTTTCCTACTCTTTGTTGGAGTCCTATAGATCACATAGACCTTCTTCACTCTTTTTCATTCTTTTTTCTCCTCTGATTGGGTTATTTCAAGATTTTTATCCTCTAGCTCACCAGTTCTATCTTCCATTTTATCTACTATGTTGTAGACACTCTTTATTGCATTTTTCATTTCACACATTGAATTCTTCAGTTCCAGAATTTGTTTCTTTTATAATTTCTCTTTGCTAAATTTCTCATTCTCTTTGTGTATTGTTTTTCTGATTTTGTTGAATTGTCATTCTGTGTTTTCTGGTAGAACATTGACATTCTTAAAATAGCATTTGTTATTGAAGGATTATTGTTAATTTTTAATGATGACATGTTTCCTTGATTCTTCATGTTAGTTGTATTTTTGTGCTACTTCTCTCACATCTGGAATAGCATATACTTCTTCAAACCTTTTCTAGTTATCACCCAGTTGAAAATACTTAATCACACCTGAAGTTCTGGGGAAATCTGGGGTTTGCCTCCCACCATGAGTGTGTGAATATACTTACTCCACTCTTCTTGTTCCCTCTTGTGTCTGAATTCTTAAGTTTTTACATCTTTTCTTAAGCTTTTATGCTGGGCTGAATGAAGCACAAGCTGAAATCAAGATTTCCAGGAGAAATATCAATAACCTCAAATATACAGATGACACACCCTCATGGCAGAAAGGAAAGAAGAACTAAAGAACCTATTGATGAAGGTCAAAGTGGAGAGTGAAAAAGCTGACTTAAAACTCAACATTCAAAAAATGAAGATCATGGCATCCAGTCCCATCACTTCATGGCAAATATATGAGGAAACAATGGAAACTGTGAAAGAATTTATTTTCTTGGGCTCCAAAATCACTGCAATGACTGCAGCCATGAAATTAAAAGAGGCTTGCTCCTTTTAAGAAATGTTATGACAAACCTAGACAACATATTAAAAAACAAAGACATTACTTTGACCACAAAGGTCAGTCTAGTCAATGCTATGGTTTTTCCAGTAGTCATGTATGGATGTGAGAGTTGGACTATAAAGAAAGCTGAGCATGGAAGAATTGATGCTTTTGAACTGCAACATTGGAGAAGACTCTTGAGAGTCCCTTGGTCTGCAAGGAGATCCAACCAGTCAGTCCTAAAGGAAATCAGTCCTGAATATTCATTGGAAGGACTGAAGCTGAAACTCCAACACTTTGGCCACCTGATGCAAAGAACTGACTCATTTGAAGAGACCCTGATGCTGGGAAAGACTGAAGGCCAGAAGGAGAAGGAAACAACAGAGGATGAGATGGTTGGATGGATTCACCAGCTTGATGGACATGAGCAAGCTCTGGGAGATAGTGAAGGACAGGGAAGCCTGGCATGCTGCAGTCCATTGGGTCACAAACAGTCGGACACAACTGAGCTACTAAACAATTCACCAGGCTGGTCTCTGGAAGCCTCTTTTTTTCCCCAGAAGGTGGAGCTAAAACTCACATTTGTGATTTTCCCTTGCCTTCGAACCCTGGTGTTTTTTCTCAAAGCACTCTGTTTACTGGAGCTTGTTCTTGCTGCCACGCTTGGGAACATGCATAAGAAGCCAGGGGCAGAGTAGGGGAGATGTGTGTGTGCACTCAGTACTCACGGTGTTGGGGGATCCAGTGAAGTTCTTCCAGAGACTGGAGACTGGAGGGTGGAGTTGCTGAGTGCAGTCAGCAGGAACTGCATCCCTTTAATGCCTTTTAAAAAAAATCTTTTTTATTATTTATTTTTTATTTTACTTTACAATACTGTATTGCTTTTGCCATACATTGACATGAATCCGCCACGGGTGTACATGAGTTCCCAATCCTGGACCCCCCTCCCACCTCTCTCCCCATATCATCTCTCTGGGTCATCCCAGTGCACCAGCCCCAAGCATCCTGTATCCTGTATCGAACCTAGACTGGTGATTCATTTCTTACATGATAGTATACATGTTTCAATGCCATTCTCCCAAATCATCCCACCCTCTCCCTCTCCCACAGAGTCCAAAAGTCTGTTCTACACATCTGTGTCTCTTTTGCTGTCTCGCATACAGGGTTATCATTACCATCTTTCTAAATTCCATATATATGCATTAGTATACTGTATTGGTGTTTTTCTTTCTGGCTTACTTCACTCTGTATAATAGGCTCCAGTTTCATCCACCTCATTAGAACAGATTCAAATGTATTCTTTTTAATGGCTGAGTAATACTCCATTGTGTATATGTACCACAGCTTTCTTATCCATTCGTCTGCTGATGGACATCTAGGTTGCTTCCATGTCCTGGCTATTATAAACAATGAGGTACCACTTCATGCCAGTCAGAATGGCTGTGATCCAAAAGTCTACAAGCAATAAATGCTGGAGAGGGTGTGGAGAAAAGGGAATCCTCTTACACTGTTTGTGGGAATGCAAGCTAGTACAGCCACTATGGAGAACAGTGTGGCGATTCTTTTAATGACTTTTGATATGCTTATCTGCCTCTCCCAGATCTCCTTCTGTCCCCAGTCACAAGGTCTCGCCTCAGTACTCTGGGTGCTACTGGAGAGAAACGAATTTCTCCAGCAGCATCAGGCAGCAGCTAGAAGCCAGTCACTTGCTCACCAATTTCCCTTTCCTGGTGGGAGACATCACCACCAACTAGTTTAACCCTACAGTGTCCTTTTAGGAGAGGAAGTGCTGGCAAAGTTCCTCTTATCCTTTTTGGTGCATCCAAACTTGTATTTTTCCCCAAAGACATTCTGGAATATCTCCTCAGAGTAGATTTCTACAAAGTCTCCCTTGTCTGAGTTTCTGCCCAAGTTGATGCTCTCTAGGTTTTCCCAAAGAGGAGCTGAGACAACTTGGACAGGTTAGCTAGCTCCTGCTGATTTCAGAGCGCATACCTGATGCACAGTTGGATGTCACTCCTCCTGGATCCTTTGGTATATGATGCTATATCCCACACCTCCTAGAAGCACTTTTGTTGTGATGGATGCCTGATTAGTTGTTTTAAAAGAGGGACAAAAAGGATCGATATTTTATGCTGCCAAGATGCTCTGAATAACTTTCTAAGATTTCAGGTATGTCTAAAATAACCTGGGATATTTCCCCAGCTGCCCTCTGGTGTGTGCTCCTGGTTTGTTATCCTTACCTAACACCTCATGTGTGTCCACCCTGACCTGAGATGCCTTCCTGTTTCTAAAGGTGTGCCCACCTTAATCTTACATGTCTTCCTAACTACTGTGGTCTGTCTCTTCATAACTGGGATATTTGTCTAATTGCACAGATGTGTCTACCCTGAACAAGGATGTCTTCCTAGAACCCCAGGTATGTATAACCTGACCTTGAATGTGTTCATAATTTTGCAGGTGTATTCACATTGACTTGTCATGTCTAATTCCCCATGTGTGTTTTCCCAGAGTTGGGATGTCTTCTGGGTTCCACAGGTATGTCTATCTTGACCTTGTATGTCCACATGAAACCCCAGTACAAGGAAATCTCCCTAATTCATATGCCTCTAATCTGACTTTAGATGTCACACTAATTCCCCAAGTATGTGCATGCTAAGTCACTTCAGTCATGTCTGACTCTTTGCAAACCAATGGACCGTAGCCCGCCAGGCTCCTCTGTCCATGGGGCTCTCCAGGCAAGAATACTGGAGGGGATTGTCATGCCCTCCTCCAGGGGATCTTTCCAAATCAGGGATCAAACTCAAGACTCCTGCGGCTCCTGCATTGCAGGCAGATTCTTTACAATGAGTCACCAGAGAAGCCCCACCTTGAGCTATCATGTCTCTTTAACTGCCCAGGTGTGTCTAACACTGACTGTGATGTCTCTAACACCAACTGTGACGTCTGTAACACCAACTGTGACATCTCTAACTCCAAATGTGACATCTCTAACACCAACTGTGATGTCTCTAACTCCAACTGTGACATCTCTCTAATTACCCAGGTGTTTGTACCCTGAGTTGAGATATCTCACTAGTCACCCAAATGTGTCTGCCTGACATGGAATATCTCCCTGATTTCCCAGGTATAGATAGCTACACTAAACTGAGTTGGCTCTAAACCCCAAAGTGTGCCTACTTTGACTTGAGGTGTTTTCCTCTTTCATCAGCAATGTCTACCCTAATATCTCTGTTGTCATTCACTTGGGCAAAAACCCACAGACAAGGGAAACTTTTAGAAGTCTAGCCTTCCTGAGCGGAGAAGGCAATGGCACCCCACTCCAGTACTCTTGCCTGGAGAATCCCATGGATGGAGGAGCCTGGGAGCCTGCAGTCCATGAGGTCTCTAAGAGTCGGACATGACTGAGAGGCTTCACTTTCACTTTTCACTTTCATGCATTGGAGAAGGAAATGGAAACCCACTCCAGTGTTCTTGCCTGGAGAATCCCAGGGATGGGGGAGCCGGGTGGGAGGCCGTCTATGGGGTCACACAGAGTCGGACCCAACTAAAGCAACTTAGCTGCAGCAGCAGCAGCAGCCTTCCAGAGGGAAGATTTCAGAATACCTTTGGGGGAAAAATACACATTTGGGTGCATTGAAATGGATAACAGGAACTTTGCCAGCATTTCCCTTCCCCTATAGGCCAGGGGTGCCTCTACAGTTTCATGGGGAATCTAATGCAAACTGAAAATAGCACTGCTTTTAAATACCCAGTATTTCATTTCTACTCTGACTCCCCAGTTCCCTAGGAGTGTCTACTATGACATAGGATGTCTCCTTTAAGTTTTTTTTTTTTAATCACAACCTGAGATATATCATTTATCCTTCACTTACATCTACTGTGAATTTGGATGTCTCCTAAAACCCTGCGTGCGTACCACGTGACACATGACCTCTCTTTCCCCAGGGGAAGCTACCATGACCCAGTATGTCACCTTCATTCCCCGAGTATTTCTACACTGACCTGAAGTCTCTATGTTTCCTCAAGTGTGTCTACTCTTTCTTTAATTGTTTGATGTCTATTTTATTATAACTATTTAAACATTGGATTACTTATATTACAGGAGCATGAGCCCTCAGATTGCTTGTAAATTTCAGGACTTCTTGAACTACATTCACAGACAGATGGAAGACCATCTTCACCACCAGCTCTACCAGCATCACCTTGACCCAAAAAAATTGCCCTCCTCCTCAAAATTCATTACCATTTTATGCTTTTCTTTCAGTACAATTTCAATAATTGAAAATTCCACAGAGAATATAAAATTTATCTGCTGGTCTTGGAGAGTTTCCTAAAAAGCTAGAACAGCTGTGGCTCACCCTGGAGACATAGACACCGGGGACAGACACATGGGGGAACATTGCATCCTGTGAATACTGCTAATGTATAATTTAAACTTGAATATCTCCCCAATTCCCCAGCTGTCTCTACTCTGCTCAAGGACTGCCATTCAGTTGCTAAGTAGTGCCCAGCTCTTCGTGACACCATGGACTGCAGCATGCCAGGTTCTTCTGTCCTCCACTATCTCCTGGAGTTTGCTCAAATTCATGTCCATGAGTCAGTGATGCTATCCAACCATCTCATTCGCTGCCACCCCTTTCTCCCTTTGCCTTCAATCTTTCCCAATATCAGGGTCTTTTCCAATGAGTCAGCTCTTCACATCAGGTGGCCAAAGTACTGGAGCTTCAGCATTAGTCCTTCCAATGAATATTCAGGATTAATTTCCTTTAGGAGTGACTGGTTTGATCTCCTTGCTGTCCGAGGGACTCTCAAGAGTCTTCTCCAACACCACAGTTCAAAAGCATCAATTCTTCAGCGCTCAGCCTTCTTTATACTCCAACTCTCACATTCATACGTGACTACTGGAAAAACCATGCCTTTGATTATACAAACCTTGTCAGTAAAGTGATGTCTCTAATTTTTAATACTCTGTCTAGGTTTGTCACAGCTTTCCTTCCAAGGAGCAAGCGTCTTTTAATCTCATGGCTGCAGTCACCATCTGAAGTGATTTTGGAGCCAATGAAAATAAAATCTGTCACTGCTTCCACTTTTCCCCCTTGTATTTGCTATTAAGTGATGGGACCAGATGCCATAATCTAGTTTTTTGAATGTTGAGTTTCAAGCCAGTTTTTTTTTTTTTACTCTTTTTCACCCTCATCAAGAGGCTTTTTAGTTCCTCTTCATTTTCTGCCATTAGAGTGGTATCATCAGCATAACTGAAGTTGTTGATATTTCTCCCAGCAATCTTTATTCCAGCTTTTACTTCATCCAGCCTGGCATTTTGCATGATGTACTCTGTATAGAGATTAAATAGACAGCATGGCAGTATACAGTCTTCTTGTATTCCTTTCCCAATTTTGAACCAGTTCAGTTGTTCCATGTCTGGTTCTGACTGTTGCTTCTCAACGTGCATACAGGTTTCTCAGGAGGCAGGTAAGGTGGTCTGGAATTCCCATTTCTTTAAGAATTTTCCACAGTTTGCTGTAAGCCATACAGTCAAAGGCTTTAGCAAAGTCAATGAAGCAGAAGTAGGTGTTTTTCTGGAATTCTTTTGCTTTCTCTATGATCTAATGAATGCTGGCAATTTGATCTCTGGTTCCTCTGCCTTGTCTGAATCCAGCTTGTACATCTGGAATTTCTGGGTTCATGTACTGCTGAAGTCCCTTAAAGGGTTTTGAGTATAACCTTGCTTGCATGTGAAATGAGCTCAATTGTATGGTAGTTTGAACATTTTTTGGCATTGCCCTTCTTTGAGACTGGAGTGAAAACTAACCTTTTCCTGTCCTGTGGCCACTACTAAGTTTTCCAAATTTGCTGACATACTTACTGCAGCATTTTAACAGCATTTTATTTTAGTATTTGAAATAGCTCAGCTGGAATTGCATCACCTCCACTAGCTTTATTCATAGTAATGCTTCCTAAGGCCCACTTGACTTTATATTCCAGGATATCTGGCTCTAGGTGAGTGCTCACACCATCGTGGTTATCCAGGTTATTAAGACTATTTTGGTATAGCTCTTCTGTATACTGTTGCCACTTCTTCTTAATCTCTTGTGCTTCTGTTAGGTCCTTACCATTTCTGTCCTTTATTGTGCCCATCCTTGCATGAAATATTCCTTTGATATCTCCAATTTTCTTGAAGAGAAACACTGGACTGGAAGAAACACAAGCTGGAATCAAGATTGCCAGGAGAAATATCAATGACCTCAGATATACAGATGACACCACCCTTATGGCAGAAAGTGAACAGGAACTAAAAAGCCTCTTGATGAAAGTGAAAGAGGAGAGTGAAAAAGTTGGCTTAAAGCTCAACATTCAGAAAACAAAGATCATGGTATCTGGTCCCATCCCTTCATGGGAAATAGATGGGGAGACAGTGGAAAGTGTCAGACTTTACTTTTTTGGGCTCCAAAATCACTGCAGATGGTGACTGCAGCCATGAAATTAAAAGATGTTTACTCCTTGGAAGAAAAGTTATGACCAACCTAGATAGTATATTCAAAAGCAGAGACATTACCTTGCCGACTAAGGTCTGTCTAGTCAAGGCTATGGTTTTTCCTGTGGTCATGTATGGATGTGAGAGTTAGACTGTGAAGAAGGCTGAGCACCGAAGAATTGATGCTTTTGAACTGTGGTGTTGGAGAAGACTCTTGAGAGTCCCTTGGACTGCAAGGAGATCCAACCAGTCCATTCTGAAGGAGATCAGCCCTGACATTTCTTTGGAAGGAATGATGCTAAACTTTGGCCACCTCATGTGAAGAGTTGACTCATTGGAAAAGACTCTGATGTTGGGAGGGATTGGGGGCAGGAGGAGAAGGGGATGACAGAGGATGAGATGGCTGGATGGCATCACTGACTCTGTGGATGTGAGTCTGAGTGAACTCTGGGAGTTGGTGATGGACAGGGAGGCCTGGCGTGCTGCGATTCATGGGGTCACAAAGAGTCGGACATGACTGAGTGAACTGAACTGAACTGATTTGCCTTCATTTCTTTGCGTTGTTCATTTAAGAAGTCTTTCTTATCTCTCCTTGCAATTCTCTGCATTCAATTTGGCATATCATCAAGAATGCCTCCCTACTTATCAGGTTCAGATTATATACACCAAAGTATCCTGCTTAATAACTCAGGTGTGTGTACATTTACCTGAAATGTCTGTCTTTCAGTGTGACAACTATTACCTGGGTGTCACTTCAATTCTACAGATTTGTCTACACTTAATGAAGATTTTCCAGTCATGTCTACATTCACTTTGGATGTCTCCATAGTTCCCAAGGTTTATTATGATCTGGAATTATCCCTACATTCCAATTACGTCCACCCTGACTTATGATTCTCTCTAAACTCCAAATATTGCTATTCCTACATGGGAGGTATACCTTGTTCCCCTAGTGTATCTGCCCTGACATAGTATGTCTGTCTAATTCATCAAATGTGTCTAGTCTGATCTGAGATTTTGACCTAGTTGCCCAGGAGGCCTACCTTTACAGGCTGCTGCTGCTACTGCTAAGTCACTTCAGTCGTGTCCAACTCTTAGCAGCCCCATGGACTGCAGCCTACCAGGCTCCTCCGTCAATGGGATTTTCCAGGCAAGAGTACTGGAGTGGGGTGCCATTGCCTTCTCCACCTTTACAGGTTACGTCTCCAAAATTCCCCAGGGCTGTCCAATTGACACTCGTTATCTTATCTAACAGACCTTATCTATAGTAGAATCCCTATAATTACAACAAGAATCTATGAGCTCTTTAGCCAGAGTTATATTAGACAATGGCATACATCCTCAATCATTCAGTCATGTCCAACTCTTTGTGACCCCATGGACTGGAGCCTGCCAGACTTCTCTGTCCATGGGATGTTCCAGGCAAGAATACTGGAGTGGGTCACCATTAGACTGTTTATTAGCTGAACAAGAAGAAATATACATTATTACTAATATTAATACAATATGTCTTGCTTATATAAATAACTCAGAAAGAAAATTGAAACCCAGTTAAAATTTTTAACTGCTTATATATAATAATATAATAATATAGGTTGGCTTGTAAAAACAAAAATTGAATCTGATCATAACCCATTTGATCTTTTTAACTGGTTAAATTTGGGCAAATGGGCACCTTGGTTTGAGGATTTTTTCAAACACTTGGTATTATCCTCCTATTAATCATATTTAAAATGTCCCTTATGTATTATATTTTCTCATGCATCTTCAGTGGTTTTCAGCAGCCATTGACTAGTCAAATGATCTCTGTGTGAATTGAGCAACAATAGCTATATGAGCAAGTATCATCAGAAGATTGTTATACACCTGAAATTAACACAACATTGGCAATCGACTATACGCCAATATAAAATAATATTTTAATTTAAAAAGAGAATCATCAGAAAAACCTACTGAGATTCTGATTCATGGTCTTCAGATGTCCACAGAAAAAGGAACAAGTGGTGGCCAAGAATAATGCTAAATAGTTGGCCACTCTTGATTCAATGTAGAGAATGTTCAAAAGCAGTGGTGGGTTGGGGGAGTTGTCTAAAAAAAACGGAAGGAAAGAGGGAAAGAAAAAATAGAGGATGCAGTTTGAATATACCCCAAGACCAAAGACTCATAATCACCTAACCAAAACTTGAAAGTGTCCTAATTAACAAAATGCTGACTCTGATTTTAAACAAAACATAAGCTTCTTCATGTCAGCAAGCCATTACAGCTTTCAAGCTAATCAGCTACAGTCAAGTGATTTCCTGTAATGAAAAGGAATGTGAGCTTCTAGTGTGCGCATGCTCAATTGCTCTGTCAGATGTGACTTTTTGTGACCCCGTGGATTGTAGCCCACCAGGCTCTTCTGTGGAGAAGGCAGTGGCACCCCCACTCCAGTACTCTTGCCTGGAAAATCCCATGGATGGAGGAGCCTGGTAGGCTGCAATCCATGAGGTCGCTAAGAGTCGGACACGACTGAGAGACTTCACTTTCACTTTTCACTTTCATGCATTGGAAAAGGAAATGGCAACCCACTCCAGTGTTCTTGCCTGGAGAATCCCAGGGACGGGGGAGCCTGGTGGGATGCCGTCTATGGGGTCACACAGAGTCGGACATGACTGAAGCGACTTAGCAGCAGCAGCAGCAGCAGCAGCAGGCTCTTCTCACCATTGAATTTCCCAAGCGAGAATACTGGAGTGGGTGCCATTTCCTCCCCACCCAGGGGCTGAAGCTGTGTCTCTTCAGTCCCCTCCACTGATTGGTGGACTCTTTACCACTGTGCCACCTGAGAAGCCAGCCTGAGTTCCCAGAAACCAAGCACAACAGCAAACAGTGTAGTTGCATGTTCATGCCTTATAAACTGGGCTGTACTGCTGAGAGCCAAGAGTCTTAGCTATTTCAGTTTGGAAGTTTTCCTGCTCCTCTGAGTTTGTTTCTCACTCAATAACATATTCATATCAAATAAAGCTCTATGAATTTTCTTTTGATAATAGACACACATATAGTATTAGAGAGACATTCAGTGAAACAGGGTGTCACTATGGGTCAGAAAAGACACACGTGGGTAACTAAGGAAACAATAAAGAATCCTACAATAAAGCAGGCATGCCTGGGAAATTAGAGAGAAATCAAAGGTGAGAGTAGGCAAGCCTGTAGTATTAGAGAGATATCCAAGGACAAAGTAGTCCCACCTAAGGAATTAGAGCAGCAACTCAGATCAGAGTAGATGTAACTGGGGAATTAGGGTGAAACTCCAAGGCAGAGTTGGAAAGCCTTAAGAAATACAAAGGTTAGGGTAGAAACTCATGGAGAATAAGTGTGACATTCCACATCAGTGTAGACAAGCTTGGGAACCAGGGAGATATACCAGTTCAGTGTAGATAAACCTGAGGAATGAAGGAATATCTCAAGTTAGTATAGACCCACCTAGGGACTAGGGTGACATCCCTGAGCAGAATAGACACACCTAAGAAATTAGGATAAGACATCAGTAGTGATACAACTGGGGAATGAGGGTGACCTCCCAGGCCAGTATAGACACACTTGGGGATTTAGAGAGACACCCGAAGTTAGTGTAGAGACATGGGAAAATAAAGAGAACTGCCAGGAAAAGATAGATATACCTTGTGAATCAGGGAGAGAATGCAGCTCAGAGTAGTTACACCTGGGGAATTAAGCTGGCATCCCTGGTCATGGGTAATGTCTCAGGGGAGCACAGGAAACATTCTTTATGAGGGAGGACACACTTGGGGAACTGGTGAGACACCACGGCTACAGATGACATACCCTGGAAAAAATAGATTTCAGAGATCAGGGTGGGCATACAAGGGAATTGAAGAAACGTTCTGGATCAAGGTAGACATTCCTGAGAATAAGTTTGACATCCCAAGTCAAGGTGTATGCCTTAGCATACAAGGGGTAGACATAGCAAGTCAGCATAGATCTGTCTAGAGAATTAGGAGACACCCTAGATATGAATAGGTACACCTTGGGAATGAGGGATATCAGTATAGACAGAGCTGGTAAATTAGAGAAAGCTGTCATGTCAGTGTAGACAATGTAATTAAGGAGACCTCCCAAGTAAGAGTAGACAAACATGGAGTTATAAGGATGGTGCAGGCCAAGGAAGACTCACATGGGGAATTAGACATCTCAAGTAAGTGTAGAAATACACTTGAATTATGAAGGGTGAATTATGAAGGCACCTGAAGTAAGAGTGGACACTTTGGGAAAGACAGGGACCTTCCAAGTCAGAATAGACAGCTAGACTCTTAGGGAGACATACCAGCTCAAGGTAGACACAACTGGGGAACTGGGAATCAATCTTAACTCATATGAAACAAGATGGGAATTAGGGAGATATTTCATGTTAGTACAAACACACTTTAGGTATTAAGGAGCTGTCCCAGGTCTATTCTACACACCTGGGGAAGAGGGAAGACCATCCAAGTCAGAGAAGATACACTTTGGAAATCTGAGAGATGTCCCAGGTGACTGTGGACATACTTGCTGAACTGGGGTGAATCCCCATGTCAAAATGCACATGTTTGGAATTAGGAAGATATTCTAGGTCAGTAGGCATGTATTTGGAATTAGGCAGACATACCTGTTCAGGGTAGACAAACATTAGAATTTAGGCAGAAATCTCAGGTCAGGATAGACAAGCCTAGGAAGTGAAAGAGACATCCTCATTTGGGAATTAGGGCACACGTGGGAATTAGGGACAGATTAGGAGAGTTTAGATGCGCCTGTGCTAAGAGAGACACTCTCAAGTCAGGATGGACACACCTGAGGAATTATGGAGACATCCCAAGTTCGTGAAGACTCACCTGGGAATCGGGGTGATATTCCAGGTAAAAGAAAATACCCGAGGAATTAGAGTCATCTCCTGTCATAGTACACACTTGAGATATTAGAGAAACACTCTCTAAATGGACACAACTAGGGAAGAAGAGGGACATACAAGTTCAGAACAGAAACACTTGTTTAAGATGGTGTCAGTCGACTAAGAACGTACACGTGAGATAGTGGGCAGTCATCTACACTGTGAGAAGACACATGAGAAAAATGAGGGGAAAGATTATCCATCAGGGCAGACCCACAAAGGAAGTACACATAGCAAGTGAACTGAAGGAAGATATTTAAAGAAAATATGAGAATATGATAAACAACAAGTTTATGCCTTACTATATTGAGTGTATTCAAATCAATCAGGGGAAGATTTCTGTGAGAACAGAGAGAGCATAAAAATGATATAAAAAATAAGATACACATATAAACAATCCAGCTGCAAAAAAAAACCCTGCATCTCTCTTTATCAAAGTTACACAAGTGAAATAACATGCTTTGTGTTCACTGGGTTTAGCAAAGAGTAAAGCCTCTGTAATAACTTTCGCTGACAAGGATACAGAGAATGCCACCCTCCAGTCTTCCCGAGGCTGGGGAAGAGTCAGATGTAGAGCTCTTCTCTGGGGCAGTTTGATGATAGGTATCAAGTCTTCAACTTGGCAAATGAATAAGTTCCCACAAGGACCAGCTCACAGGACAAGTGTACAGGAGTTTCCACTAACAACATTTATGCTGGGGGCATGTGGACCACAAATACAGCTCCAGTAAGAGAAACATGGATTTTACACGAAGAGGTGCACCCACCCAGTGAAATGTCCTTTTTTTTTTTTAAACTGGGAGTACAATTGCTTTACACTGTTGTGTTAGTTTCTGCTGCACGATGAAGTGAATCAGCTATATGTATGCATATATCCCCTCCCTCTTGGACCTCCCTCCTATCCCCCACAATCCCACCCATCTAGGTCATCATAGAGCACTGATCTGGAAACAAGAATACCCACTAGAGAAAAGACAGTCTCTTCAGTAAGTGGTTCTGGAAAACTGGGTTCAGTTCAGTTCAGTTCAGTCACTCAGTCGTGTCTGACTCTTTGCAACCCCATGAATCGCAGCATGCCAGGCCTCCCTGTCCATCACCATCTCCCGGATTCACTCAAACTCACGTCCATCGAGTCGGTGATGCCATCCAGCCATCTCATCCTTAGTCGTCCCCTTCTCCTCCTGCCCCCAATCCCTCCCAGCATCAGGGTCTTTTCCAGTGAGTCAACTCTTTGCATGAGGTGGCCAAAATATTGGAGTTTCAGCTTCAACATCAGTCCTTCCAATGAACATCTAGGACTGATCTCCTTTAAGATGGACTGGTTGGATCTCCTTGCAGTCCAAGGGACTGGTAGCTACATGTAAAGGAGTGAAGTTAGAACACCACCTAACACCATACACAAAAATAAACTCAAAATGGATTAAAGACCTAAATGTAAGACCAGACACTCTAAAATTCTTAGAGGATAACATAGTAAAAACACTCTTTGACAAAAACCATAGTAAGATCTTTTTGACCTACCTGCTAGAGTAATGAAAACACACAAAAATAAATGAATGGGAACTAGTTAAATTTACAAGCTTTTTCGCAGCAAAGGAAACCATAAAAGATGTATTTCCCTTTTAAAAGATGCTATCAACCTTTGCTCACTGGGATAAAGCCCATGTCAGAATATGAAATTAAAATAAGAATTTTTTGTACAATGTGACCCAATTTCTTTCAAAGTATATGAATGACATTAATATATGAAACTTTGTGTGTGTGTGGTTTAACTTAAATTTATTTATTTTAATTGGAGGCTAATTACTTTACAATATTGTATTGGTTTTGCCATACATCAACATGAATCTGCCACAGATGTACATGTGTTCCCCATCCTGAACCCTTTAAAATCTGGAAAAATATCAACAGGGTGCTTACTGTGTGGGAGCTAAAGGGATGCTTTGACTTACTCCTCCACGTGCTTCCTATTTCATTCAATGTACTTTTCCATTGTTTCATTTATTATTTTTTTTTCCTCAACAAATCTCTTTGACAAGCAGCAAAGTGATGCATCAGTTCCAAGTGGGGAAGGAGCCCCGCCCCCCACTCCTTCTGGACCACAGGCCCTTCTCTTAGCTGAGAACGAGGCTGCTGGAGCCACCTGGGGACAAGAACATGCCTAGGAGGTACCCACCAGCTCACCATCCACCAGTCAGGGGACACATGGCCCCTGCAGATCCAGGAGAAGCCCGTGCTTTTGCCAGCATGAATGAGAGCCACAAGTGGCAGCTGGCCAGCCCGTGGGTTGGGGAAGACATCCCACCAAATGGCTGCTTCTTCCCAGCTCCGAGGTTCACAGCCAGGCTTGGAGCGCCCCATTCACGGAACAGGCTGCCCCGGCTGGAGCCTCCATCCTTTGGAGAACAGACGTCCTTTCTCGACACGGATTCTCTGCTGACCTGCTGATCTCTCTACACTGTTCCGAGGACCCACCTGTCCCAGGAATTCCTGCCCCAGACTCCCCAGCCCTCCCCTCTGCACCTCTCCTGCCTTCAGCTGCCCACCTCCAGCCAGCCTGCAGGAAGGGCCGGGCTCGAGGGCCGTATTGTGGCCACAGTGGATTGAGAGGTTGGCAGTGTCTGATCTTGTGCTCTGGTCCTGAACGTTAGTCCAAGGGCAAAGTCAGACACAGACGTGGAGACTGTTTGCTTGTTCTAATTAAGGGATGGTTGATGCTTTGTCAGATGAGGGAGGGGATCAAACACTTGTATTTTCTTGTTGTTTATTAATAATTCAAGGCTCTGTCAGCCTGAGTCCTGGCAGGAAGAGAATTCCTCTCAAGTGTGGAGGAGGAAACTAAAAAGCTGGGACTTAGAGAGAAACAAACTGAGAAGCTGGGACATTCGGAGAGGAACAACAGTGGGAGGTTGTGTCCACCCCCTCCCGAAGGGCAGGAGTGGATGATGTGGGGGGAGATGGTCACAGGGAGAGGGGCTGTGGGCTGAGGATCACAGGTCCTGCCAGCAGTGCAGCCCCCAGCAGGGAGACATGGATGCCAAATGCCCCACCCTCTCTCTCCACACACCCTCGGATCTCCCGGGAGCCTCCCACTGCGGGGGCCAGAACAGAAGGCAGGAGGCAAGGCACCCTGGGTGACCCGGCACCCAGGTCATCTCCTGGGGGTGCAGTGGGTGAAAGAGGGTGGAATGGGGCTCTGGAGGACAGAGGGGGTCACAACGGGTGCATGCACTCCAGTTCCTGGAGCCCCCACCGGGTGCCCTCATGGTTGTCCCCTGAAAGCGCTCCATCACCCGAGTCTGGACTTGGGACCAGACTCTGCTATGAGCACAGTGTTGATGAGCTGCATGGCAGAGCTGGAAAGTCAGACTCTCTCTCCCCTCAGGAAAAGCAAACATAAACTGCCAGCAGAAAACTAATAAGAAATGAGATTTGGTTCCTTTGGCAAAAAGAGCTCAGAAATGCAATATTTTCTTTTAACATCATATCCACAGGCTCCTTTGAAGGAAATACCTGATCAGATCCCAAAATGAGCAATTATGAGAGACTGCTGTTTGAGTGAGACACCTTTGGCAGAGGAAGCTGATTTTGGAAAGTGCTCTATCTCCTGACTTGGGACATGGTTGCTTTCCAGGGGCGGGAGGCTGGTCCACCAGGGAGAGACAGCCTCGGGGGAGGAGGCCCTGCTGCGGCATTGACCCTTTGGTGCAGACGTGAGGTCCAGAGAGCACCGCAGGCTTGCCCCATCAAGGTTCAGGGACATTTGGTGATGGGGTGTCCCAAGGGGCTGTAGTGATGTTGCGGGAGACATTGGGAGTTTTGCCATTGGCTCTTATGAATTTTCTTGCCTTGAACATTGAGTTTGTATCCAATTCCTAAGAACAGAATTACTGAATCATATGGTAATTCTTTTTTGTTTTTATTTTTTTAAAAAAATTTTAATTGAAGGATAACTGTTTTACAGAATTTTGTGGTTTTCTGTCACACATCAACAAGAATCAGCTATGAGTACACCCATGTCCCCTCCCTCCCATATCCCTTCCCATCCCACCCTTCAGCCTGTCACAGAGCCCCTGTTTGAGTTCCCTGAGTCATATGGAAAATTCCCATTGCCTATCTATTTTACATGTGGTATTGTAAATTTCTGTTACTCTCTCCATACATCTCCCCTTCTCCCTCCTTTCCTCACCCCATGTCCATATGTCTGTTTGTATCTGCTTCTCCACTACTTCCCTGAAAATTCTTTAATTCTTTCACTAACTTCCATACTACTTCAGCAGTGGATACACCATTGTACATTCCATCAGCAACGCACACAGGTTCCAGTTTCTCTATCTCCCTGCCAACAATTGATATTTTTCATTTTTTAATAGTAGCAGTCCTAATGTCTGTGAACTCTTTGGTATATTGTAATATTCATATACATTTTCTGCCGGGGTCCAGCCCCAGTGGATCCAAGGTTCCACTTTGAAGCGGGGATGGCGTTGGCGAGGAGAAACTTATTTATTTATTAATATAGAAACATAAGATTAGATTAGGAAGAAATAGTATAGTAGGAAATTTAGGTGGAGAAAAGAGGCTGAATAACTTGGTTTACGGGGAAACCAATAAAACCTCGAGACAAGAGGTTTGCACCATCTACATTAGGCCACCGGTGCCCACTTGAATATCAAAGGATACGCCGCCTTAGGCTCCCTTTCACGTGGGTCTTAGAAGCCAGGGCAAGTAAGTAGACATGGTGAGCCTCCCCACTCCAGATGGGAGTTCAGCCGAAAAGGGGAGAAAAGAATGACATGGGGAAGCCCAGCATGGGTGCAAGACTCCAAAAACTTTATTTTTCAAAATCAGTTTATATACCCCAAGTTGTACATAAAGAAATAATGGAATATGCAGAGTTATACAGGGGCAGCAGTCCTGACCCTCATTGAGGCCAGGCTTTCTTTTTGCATACCCTCCCGTATACAAAAGGTCTCAGGTGGTTTACATTATCTTCTGGCCAAGAGGCCTGTTAACATTTTTATGGCTCTCTTCCTGGATAATTGTCTATCAACCAGAAAACTCCTTTTCCCTAGAAGTGTTTTTTCTTTACTCTGCATCACCCTCAAAGTACTAAATAAAGTTACATTCCTGTAGAACAAAGGTGCAATGGGTTATAACAAAGAAAGTACTTAACTCAAAAATCTAATGTTGCTAATACCAGGTCTACTACCTGTTTTTCTATATACCAACTATATCTACAAATAAAAGATATGAAAATTTGGCAGCAAGTATTGTCTCAACAAATGAAACCTTTAATCAGTCCTATTCTAATGATTTTGACTCCTCGGAAGCCCCTACATTCCTAGGATGTTTTAAGCTTCCTGTGCCTCCTGCAGTCGGGAGGCCAGCAGTCAGGAGGCCTCAAACAATCACAAGCGCAGCTGTACGAGTCCTGCAGGCAGGCTAGAAAGCCATCAGAGGGGTTTTTGGATTGAAACACCCTTTCAAAGGCAGAAGACTAAAGCCCTGAGTTGACTTTTTCCAGAGTGTGTCAGAAGAGTGGAAAAGCAGAGTACAAAGGCCGGCAGACTTTGGTTTTTTGGGGTACATGCTCAGGAAATACCAGGGGGAAGCCCTGAGATTAGACTCGCCTTGCCCATCAGATCTCTGCCACATGACCTTTTCACGGGTGGGATTCCTCACGCTGGCTCCTGGCAATTTACCTGATGATTTGTAATGCCGAATACCTTTTTATGTGCTTGTTGGCCATTTGTGTAACTTCTTTAAAGACATGTCTACTCAAGCTCTTTGTCCATTTATTTGAAAGTAGGAAGAAAATTACTTCTATTGTCTTTGGGCATCTCAAGTAAGAGGTTATTTTACAGGGCCTTGATACATGTATTAGTCAGGGTTTCCAGAGAAGCAGAACAAACAGGGTATGTGGGGAGGGGTGTATATTTGTATGCATGTATATGTTTATTTTTATTTTTTATTGAGGTGCAGTTGCTTTGCAATGTTGTATTGGTCTCTGCTATACAACAAAGTGAATCAGCCATATATATACATATATATGGACTTCCCTGGAGGCTCAGATGGTAAAGCGTCTGCCTGCAATGCGGAAGACCTGGGTTCGATCCCTGGGTGGGGAAGATCCCCTGGAGAAGGAAAAGGCAACCCACTCAGTATTCTTGCCTGAAAAGTTCCATGGACGGAGGAGCCTGGTAGGCTACAGTTCTTGGGGTTACAAAGAGTTGGACATGACTGAGCGACTTCACTTCTTCATACATATATATGCTCCATCTTGGACCGCCTCCCACCCTGCTATCCCACCCATCTAGGTCATCACAGAGCACTGAAGTGAGCTCCCTGTTCTATACAGTATGTTCCCACTAGCTATCTATTTTATATATGGTAAAATAGATAGTATATTTACATCAATCACATTCTCCCAATTCATCTCACAGCCACCTTCTCCCCCCACACCCAAACATCTGCTTTCTACATCTGAGTCTGTTCAGTTCAGTTCAGTTCAGTCGCTCAGTCGTGTCCGACTCTCTGCGACCCCATGAATTGCAGCACGCCAGGCCTCCCTGTCCTTCACCATCTCCCGGGATTCTCTCAGACTCACATCCATTGTGTCTGTGATGCCATCCAGCCATCTCATCCTGGGTCGTCCCCTTCTCCTCCGGCTCCCAATCCCTCCCAGCATCAGAGTCTTTTCCAATGAATCAACTCTGCGCATGAGGTGGCCAAAGTACTGGAGCCTCAGCTTCAGCGTCATTCCTTCCAAAGAACACCCAGGATTGATCTCCTTCAGAATGGACTGGTTGGATCTCCTTGCAGTCCAAGGGACTCTCAAGAGTCTTCTCCAACACCACAGTTCAAATGCATCAATTCTTTGGCACTCAGCCTTTTTCACGGTCCAACTCTCACATCCATACATGACCATAGGAAAAACCATAGCCTTGACTAGATGGACCTTAGTCGGCAAGGTAATGTCTCTGCTTTTTAACACACTGTCTATGTTGGTCATAACTTTTCTTCCAAGGAGTAAACGTCTTTTAATTTCATGGCTGCAATCACCATCTGCAGTGATTTTGGAGCCCCCCAAAATAAAGTCTGACACTGTTTCTACCGTTTCCCCATCTATTTCCCATGAAGTGATGGAACCAGATGCCATGATCTTCGTTTTCTGAATGTTGAGCTTTAAGCCAACTTTTTCGCTCTCCTCTTTCACCTTCATCAAGAGGCTTTTTAGCTCCTCTTCACTTTCTGCCATAAGGGTGGTGTCATCTGCATAGCTGAGGTTATTCATATTTCTCCCGGCAATCTTCATTCCAGCTTGTGTTTCTTCCAGTCCAGCGTTTCTCATGATGTACTCTGCATAGAAGTTAAATAAGCAGGGTGACAATATACAGCCTTGATGTACTCCTTTTCCTATTTGGAACCAGTCTGTTGTTCCATGTCCAGTTCTAACTGTTGCTTCCTGACCTGCATACAGATTTCTCAAGAGGCAGGTCAGGTGGTCTGGTATTCCCATCTCTTTCAGAATTTTCCACAGTTTATTGTGATCCACACAGTCAAAGGCTTTGGCATAGTCAATAAAGCAGAAATAGATGTTTTTCTGGAACTCTCTTGCTTTTTCCATGATCCAGCGGATGTTGGCAATTTGATCTCTGGTTCCTCTGCCTTTTCTAAAACCAGCTTGAACATCAGGGAGTTCACGGTTCACGTATTGCTGAAGCCTGGCTTGGAGAATTTTGAGCATTACTTTACTAGCATGTGAGATGAGTGCAATTGTGCGGTAGTTTGAGCATTCTTTGGCATTGCCTTTCTTTGGAATTGGAATGAAAACTGACCTTTTCCAGTCCTGTGGCCACTGCTGAGTTTCCCAAATTTGCTGGCATATTGAGTGCAGCACTTTCACAGCATCACCTTTTAGGATTTGAAAGAGCTCAACTGGAATTCCATCACCTCCACTAGCTTTGTTCGTAGTGATGCTTTCTAAGGCCCACTTGACTTCACATTCCAGGATGTCTGGCTCTAGATTAGGGATCACATCATCATGATTGTCTGGGTCATGAAGATCTTTTTTGCACAGGTCTTCTGTGTATTCTTGCCACCTCTTCTTAATATCTTCTGCTTCTGTTAGGTCCATACCATTTCTGTCCTTTATCGAGCCCATCTTTGCATGAAATGTTCCCTTGGTATCTCTAATTTTCTTGAAGAGATCTCTAGTCTTTCCCATTCTGTTGTTTTCCTCGATTTCTTTGCATTGATCGCTGAAGAAGGCTTTCTTATGTTTTCTTGCTATTCTTTGGAACTCTGCATTCAGATGCTTATATCTTTCCTTTTCTCCTTTGCTTTTCACCTCTCTTCTTTTGGGTTCTTTTTGGTTGTTGTTGAATTGTAAGAATTCTTTATATACTCTGGATATTATTCTCTTATCAGATATAGGACACAAAGATATCTCTCCCAATCTGTGGGTTGTTTTTCACTTCCTTAAGAGAATCCTTTGATGCCCAAAGGTTTTTGATTTGTTGAAGTCCAACTTTCTTTTTCCAGCTCCCTCTGCTTTAGCTGTTGCATCCAATAAATCACTGATAAATGCAATATCATGAACTTTCTCCTAAGTTTTCTTCTAAGAGTTGTACAGTCTTACTTATTACATTTAGGTATGTGATCCAGTTTGGGTTAGTTTTTGAATATTGTGAAATACAAGGGTTCAGCTTCATTCTTTTGCATGTGTATGTCCAGTTTTCCCAACACCATTTGTTGAAAAGACTGTCTTTCCCCCATTGAATGGTCTTGCCACTCTCGTCAAAAATCATTTGACCATGTATGTGAGGGTGTATTAATGAGTCTGTTCTATTCTATCGGTCTGTACTTATGCCAGTACCATGCAATTTTGATTATTGTGTCTCTTCAGTAAGTTTTGAAATAAAGAAGTGTGAGTCCTCCAAATTTGTTCTTTCTTTTCAACATTGTTTTGGCTATTCTGGGAGCCTTGTAAGTGTGTGTGAAATATAGGACTATTTTTTTTTTCTTTCTACAAAAAAAAAAAAAAAAGTCTTTGGGATTTGACAGTGATTGTATTGAATTTGCAGGTAACTTTGAATAATATTGACATCCAAGCAACAATGTTATCCAGACCATGAACACAGACATCTTTCCATTTATTAATGCTTTCTTTATTTTCTTTCAGCAACATTTTGTAGTTTTCATTGTACAGGTCTTTTGACTCCTTGGTTAAGTTTATTCCTAAATATTTTATTCTTTTGATGCCATTTTAAATGTAACTGTTTTCTTAATTTCCTTGTTGGATTGCTTACTGTTAGTGTATTGAAACACAAGTGATTTTTGCATTTTGATTTTTATATCCTGCAACTTTCCTGAGTTTATTTGTTATAATAGTTGTTTTTTGTTTTGGAGACTTTAGAGTTTTCTATATGTTAGATCATGTTGCCTGTGAATAGAGGCAACATTACTTCTTCCTTTCCAATTACAATGCCTCTTATTTCTTCTCTAATTTCTCTGGCTATACCCTGAAATATTATATTTAATACAAATAGCTAAAGCAAGTGATTTATCTTGTTCCTGATCTTAGAGGAAAGCTTTCACTCTTTCACCATTGAGTTTGATGTTAGCTGTGGATTTTCATGTATAGTCTATATTACATTGAGGAAGTTTTCTTTTGTTCCAAGTTCCTTAAGTGTTTTTGTCATGAAAGTGTGTTGTATTTTGTCAAATGCTTTTTCTGCACCAATTGAGATTATCATGTATTACTTCACCCTTTTGTTCTGTTAATGTGATATGTTACACTGATTTTTGTGTATTGAACTCTCCTTGCATCCTGGGATAAATCCCACTTAATCATGGTGTGTGATCCTTTTAATGTGTTCTTGAATTTCATTTGCTGATTTTAAGTTTTTTGTGTCTATGTTTGTCAAGGATATTGGCTTGTGATTTTCCTTTTCTGTGGTATCTTTGTCTGGGTTTGCTATCAGGGTGATGCTGGCTTCACAGAAAGAGTTTGGAAGTATTGCTTCCTCTTCACTTTGTTAATTTGGGGTAGGTCATTTTGCAGCTCCTTTTTGTTCTTTTCTGATTTTTCTTCCCTCTCTTTCCCTATGAATTCATGACTACCTTAGTTTTATGTCTGGACTCCTTTCTTTTATGTGTATCTGTTATTGATTTTTGGTTTGTGGTTACCATAAGGTTTACTTATAACAACCTATATATGTTTGTGATTATTTTAAGTTGATGATCTCTTCAGTTCAAATGCATTCTAACAAACCTGCATTTTTACTGCTCCCTTCATGGTTAACATTTTTTACTTCATATTTTACATATTTTTCTTTTGTGTATTTTTAAGTGGACATGGGTGCTTTTACTACTTTTGTCTTTTAATCTAGCTTAATAATTTGTTGACCTACTATTTTTACTACATATCTGGCTTTACCAATGAGAGTTTTCCTTTTACAATTTTCATATTTCTTATTGTGGACTTTTACAGTTAAAGAAGCCCCTTTAACATTTCTTGTAAAGCTGCATCCATAGTACTGAACTCTTAGTTTGCTTATCTGTAAAACTCTTTCTTTCTCCTTCAAATCTGACGATAGCCTTGATGGTAGAATATTCTACCAGTAGGGTTTTCTCCTTCTTTTCATCACTTTATATATATCATCTCTTCTGGTCTGCAACATTTCTGCAGCCTTATGGAAGTTTCCTTGCATAGTTCTTTCTCTTGCTGCTTCTAAGATTCTCCCTTTATCCTTAATTTTTATCATTTTAGTTATAGTGTGTCTTGGTATTGATCTTGTTGGGTTGATCTTGTTTGAGACTCTCTGTACTTCCTGCATTGGAAGTAATTTTCCTTTCCTATGTTAGGAAAGTTTTCAGCTATTATTTCTTCAAACTAGATCTCTGCTCCTTCCTCTTTTTCTTCACCTTTTGGGACCCCCTATAATGAAAATGTTAGTATACTTGATGTTGTCACAGAGGTGTCTTAAACTGTCCTTATTTTTAAATATTCTTTTTTCTGTTCAGCTTAGGTAGTTTTCATTTTTCTCCCTTCCAGTTTACTGATCTTTTCCTTCATATTATTTAATCTACTGTTGATTGCCTCTAGTGTACTTTTAATTTCAGTTGTTATATTCTTTGGTTCTGTTTTGTTCTTCTTTATGTTTTTAATTCTTTGTTAAACTTTTCACAGTGCCCATGCTTTCTTCTCCTGAGTTGATTGAGCATCTTTATGATTATTACCTTGAACTCTTTATCAGGTAAATTGCTTATCTACACTTTACTTAGTTCTTCTCTTAGGGTCTTATCATGTTCATTCCTTTGAAACACATTCTTCTCTCACCTCATCTTGTCTAATTCTCTGTCTTCATTTCTGTGTATTAGGTAGGTTGGGTGCACTTCCCAATCCTGGAGAATGGTCTTACGTGGGAGGTATCCTACAAGAACCAGCAGCATACTCCCCTCTAGAACTAGAACTGTGTGCTCTAAGAGAGCCCTTTATGTGGGCTGTGTGAGCCCTTCTCTTTGGCAGAGCTGACTACTGTGGGCACACTGACAGGTGGGACTGGTCCTGAGTCAGTTGACTGCCAGGCTCTGCCTTGGTGGAATCTGACAGCCCATTGGTGGGCAGGGTCATGTCCTTGCATGGCTGTCTGTCCAGCACTGGGAGTCCTTGGGATGGCTCAATGACCCACTGATGGTCAGGGCTGAATCCCAGAGTGTCTGGCTGTGGTATGCAGTGATTTTTGAGTCTGGGGCTGGCTCACCAGTGTCTGAGGATGGTGCCTGGGCTGGCAGGCTGCATGGCCTTAGGGGATGTCCCAGGACTGGCCTACTGAAGACAGGGCTGTGTTTAGAGAGGATTGGAAGATCCCTGAGCTGGTGCTACTCCACTAGGAAGTGGGGCTGGGTCCCCACAGGTCGAGTCCCCTATTAATTGTGCCAACTGACTCGTGGGCTAGTAGACTAGAGAGAGGACCCCAAAATGTCTCTTGCCAGCACCAGTATCTTTCTGGTAAAACAAACTCCCCCAAATAGCTGACACCAGCAACTGTGTCTCCAATGGGAGTTCCAGTTGCTTCTTGCCTCTCCGGGAGGTTCTTCAAGATCAGCAGGTGGGTCTGATCCAGGCTTCTTTCAAATTACTGCCTCTGTTATTAAAATTCAGGACATGTAAGCCTATGTGTGAGCTCTTTAAGAGTGGAGCCTCTGTTTCCTATAGCCGTAATGGCCTTCAAAAGCCAAATGTTGTGGTGTCTCATGGTCCCAGTGCAGGACCCCTGGGCTGGAAAGCACCCAGGTCAGACTTCTCACTTCATAAAGAGAACATTTGCAATTGTGAATATCTTCCTATTTGTTGGTTACCCACCTGGGGGTATGGGTCTTTACTATGCTGTGGTTCTCCCCTCCTACCCATATTGTGGTGGTTCCTTCTTTATGTCTTTAGTTGTGGAAAATATTTTCTTCTAGTCCTCAGGTTGTTCTCATCAATAATTGCTCTGCAAAGAGTTGTAATTTTGGTGCTTATGGGAAGAGGTGACCTCAGGGTCTCCCTGCTCTATTGTCTTGACCACCTGACAATCATTTTTAATGCAGAAGGGTTTGGATTGGAATCCACACCATCTAACCCCAGGCTCACAGCTCCGTCCCTTTAAAGGAGCTCCCACACATGTAAAATCATGTCTCCGTGTCTCCATTTCCTTACCTGAGACTCTTTGAATACAGGCCCTACGCCTGATACCGGTGCCCTCACTAGCTGAACTGGGGTCACCTTTCCAGTTGCCACTAACATAAAGGTCGATATAATGAAAATACAAAAGAGCCTCACAGAAGTCATTTTATCACAGATGAAATGAGTATGGGAGGTACCTGAGTCATCTCTGATCTTATAATGTGCCCACGGTTTCTCTGGGGCTGGTTTCAGCACATCTTCCTTCCAGAACCCAAAGATGAAAACTCAAGTTGGAGGCTGGACTGAATGATCTTTCCTATGACCCACCTTGGCCAAAGTGTGGGAACAGATTTTAATTACAGGTCAAATGTTAACATAAAAGGTAGTTTTAAGAAATTTTTACGTAGATGCCTGGGTATCAGCTCCTCAGAATGTCCATACAGAGACATGGTAGATGAGAGGGTGGGCAGGGATCCCTAGGATGAGATAGGAGAGAGACCATTGGGAACTATCCTGGGCTCAGACGCCTCCTTAGCTGTGAGCAGTGGGAGAACTGGGGATGCAGAACTGAGGCAGATGTGGGCACAGGGTCCAGGATGCCTCTGGGAGGGTGTGACTCATCTAACAGGAACAGAGCTGTGAGCATGGGGCACACACTGCCAGAGGCAGCTGAGTGGGCCAACCCAGGCTCCCAGAGGTAGATGCGGGAAGAGGGATCCTGTCTAATGGAGCTGCTTCCTAGAGAGTGACCTCCACTGAGACTTAGAATCAAATAACCTTTCACTCTTAATCCTTTGGGGAGAAGTCTCTATTTTGACACGCCAAGGTGACCAGCTGGTTTGATCACATTTAAATCAATAACCTGGAATTCTGCTCCTATTAGCAGATGTGTAGTGGTCAAGTCACAGATTCTGGAGGCAGAGGCTGGGTTCTACACTCACTCTGTGGTGTATAAGCTAGGAGGCAGCAAGAAAGTTGCTTAATCTCTCTGTGCCTCCGTGTCCTTATCTGCAGAGCAGGCTTCTGTGTGGATTTAATTTGAACAGTGCTGGCCCATAGTAAATGCTCTGTGCTAGTTATAACATGTCATTTCATCCTCAAACATGGAGCTAATAGAAGTCTCCTTTACAAATGTGTCAACCATTTCTGCCAAGATGTTCTTCCTGTTCCTAATCACTTGGCCTGAGGCTCCAGGTCTGACCCTAGAATTATAGAGGATTCCCTCAGGCAGTTGGTCCCTTTAGAAAAACTTTACATTTTTTTAATGGAATAGGTGAATCATATCTTTTTCAGAAGTTAAATTCTAAAGTCAGTACATGGAATATAATCATGAATAATCAAAGTTGCCCTTGACATCATATCTTAGGGAGCCACTGCACTGCAATATGAGGACCCAGCATCTCTCATGCACCTACCATGGACAGTCTTCCTGCAGTGATAGACCAGATCCATGTTTCTCCAGCTGGGCAACAGGTAAGGGAGACAGCTTGCGTTTAAGAGCCATGTTGTATGAAAGACATTGGCCTCTATATGCTACAAGCATACTCAGAAGAGCCACATATCCACACTGAGTGACTCATAGAACTGGACACTGATAACCAAGGCAGAGCAGCTTCATGTCTGTATCTCACACAATTTGCTACCAGTCACCCAGAGCTTCCCAGTGGCAGATCCACTGTCTGAATCTCTCATAATCACAGATGTCACTGTAACCAGCTCCTTCCCTGAGGTGAGCTGTACTGCCACCAAGACCCCACAGCTAGCTAGCCCCCTGTTTTCAGAGATTCTACTGAGTACTGCCTCGCTCCTGATAGTTTCTACTTTTTGAGGCAACACTGTCCATTAGAATTCAGGTCTGTTCTTGCTGGTTGAATGAGAACTGGGACAGATGCTGAATTCCCCTGGAGGCAGGCCATTGAAAAGCCTGCTTCTATTTACTGTAAAGATACAAAACCATGAATCAGAAGGAATCTTGGGATACATTGTTCTGTTCCCCAAAGATACAGTGCAGATGCCCCTAAAGCAAAACTTCTGTTTCCCTACTACAAAACTTGCTTAAAATGATGCTGCGTTAGACACTGCATGCCATATATCAGAGACAAACCTTACTGAAGCAGTACTCAGATGTTAGTGGAAGTATTCAGAGCTGGGCATAAAAGTACATAAACCATGAAGAGTGCTGCTTTTAGCGTAAATGTTGCATGTCTCCATAGAAACAACACAAAATATGACCAAGGAAATAAACACTGAATGTAAAGTATTTGTTTAATTTTAATGTAAGTAGGTTTTAAGCTGCTTGTTCCCAATGCTATAGAAATGTTCACATGGTAACAGTAAATGCCTTTAATCTCTTTTAGTTTTTAATTGGTTTTTCTGGTGGATTGATTCCTTATGAATAAAGGGAGGACATGAAGCAACAAAAACAGAGCCAGAACCATAGACAATGAAAGGCCAAATGAAAACAGAGTCCAGCGGGATTTGTAATTAGAACCAACACATCTCAGGCACAGATCCAAAAGACCCTTCTATTCCAGAGCCACAGTTCTATCAACACAGGTCCTTCCATATTTCTAATTTGTTGCTTTTAATTATATTTTCCAGACACACTGAATAGTGGTTTCTCTGATTAGAGTTGCCATCTGCTGGATTCCAGAGCAAAGCAAATCCTGAGTAGGAGGGCACAGGAGGGGTCTTCCACTCAAGGTTGTTTTCTGAGCTGAGTGCAGGTCACCCAGGTGTGCTCACCCAGGTGGAAATCTACTGGGCTGTGCACTTGTGATTTGTAATTGAATTTCAATAAAAGGAAAAATAAGCCATTCCCTGAGGTAATCAAGGACACTCTATTTTAAGAAAGAGACGCCACTGTTTTTATTAGCTTCTTATACCTGGGAAAGGACCACGTATTCACTGCTCAACTCAGAAGTGCTCAAGCATCACCTTGCTTCAGCCAAATAAATGTGAAGGGAATGTAGTGTCACTTCTGTCCAAAAGCTTTGAGTCCTTCTCTCCCCCTGCATTTCTATCCCTTCTCCCCTCCCTTCATCTCTATCACCCTCCCTTCTCTCTCTCCCCCTCCCCCGCTTGCCAGTCCTTTGGTTCATGGTGCCTTTGACTTGTTGCCAATAAATATCATCCTATGGGAAAGGAAAAGGGGGAAAACCTTTGTGGGGAAAGACAGTAGCAATGGAACCTCTTAAAGAGAGTCTGGGGTAGCAGGGAAAAGGAGAAAGGAGAAGGGAGGAGAGAAGTAAGGAGGAGAATCAGGAGGAGGAGGGCACCAGGGAGACGGAGGAAGGGAGGGGGTAGGGAGCCAGAGCCCACACAGTGGAGTTGTGGCTCCTGCTGGGAGGAAGGGTCTGGGAGTGAGATAGTCAAGAGGAAGGGCAGGTTCGTGTAGTGATAAAATAATTAGGGGTGTGTTGACAATGTGTATGTGTCTAGCACATTTGACATTTGGCTGGGGTCAGGGATAAGAAGATCACATCTCCATCTTCCTTGAAGTTAGACTAAACCTCACTTTCTGCATACCATATCTATATGATTGCCTTTGCTAATACTTTTTTACTTTTCATAAAATGACCCACTTTTAACAAGTGAAATTTGATACACAATACCATTTACTTTAGCATGCCCCAAATTGAGCACTTAGGTGTAAATCTAACAAAACATAACAAGATATACATGAGCAAAGCTAAAAATCTCTGATGAATATCAGAGAACTAAATAAATGAAAAGATACTCATTCCATCTTCATAAAGAGGGAGATTCAATATTGTCCAGATGTTAGTTCTTTTTAACAAATTGATCTATAGAGTAAATTCAACCTCATGGAAAATTCAAGCAAATTATTTTATCATTATTGACAAACTGATTCTAAGATTTATATGGAGAAGCAAAAGAACCCACATGATATTACAGGATTGATGTTACCCAATTTCAAGACTTAATATAAACTAGAGTTTCAAGAGCACATTCATAAGTCCAATGTGTTCATGAGTTCAACAAAGATAGCCTAGGTACCCAATTAACACAATTGGCTATATAGTACTTTACTGTAATAAGTTTATACACAATAATACCTAAAAAGAAAAAAAAAAGTACAAAAAATAAAGAAAGCATTTTTAATATTACAGGAAAATACCTTGAAAAATATAGTAGTACAGTACAGCAAGCAGCTGGCATACAAGCACTGGCATTGAGTGAATAACAAGAAAAGTTACTGATTGGAGGAGGGGGAGGAGGTGGGAGAAGGTAGAGCTGAAGGATCGTCAGCAACAGGAGGTGGAGGGCAAGCTGCAGTTTCACTCACACCTGACATTGATGCCACAGGTTCTGGTTCTTTGCCGGATTCAATTCTATTTACCCTTTTGAAGAATCAATCCAGTGATGTCTGGGTAGTAACTCTTTTTTCTCATCATAGATGATATGGTAACAGTGAATTGTATTCTGGAAGGCTGCTGCAACCTTTGTGTGTTGTTCTACATTTGAATCTTTTGCCTTAGAAATTAATCATGTCTCCTCAAATAAAGAAAATCCCCTTGCAGTTTCCTTCATCATGAATCTCTTTGGTGTGAAAGCACAACAAAAGTTCACAGCTTAAAGGTTTGTATGTAGGAGACTTATTGTACTGTATTAGGACAGTGTGATATTGGTAAAAGAACAGACAAATGGATCAGGGGAACAAAATAGCCCAGAAACAGATTCACATAAAGAGAGTCAACCTACCTTTGACAAGGAGCAAAGGCACTACAATGGAGCAAAGAAAGTCTTCAACAAATGGTACTAGAACAACTGGACATCTATATGAAAAACGAACTGAGCTTAGACATAGATCTCACAGATTTCACAAAAGTTTACTCAAAATGGAGCATAAGCCAAAATATAAACTGTAAAGCTACAAAACTCCCAGAAGATAACTTAGGGAAAAACCTAAATAACCTTAAGTATGATGATGACATTTTAGATATGATATCTGCAAATCAATCAATGTAATCCACCACATTAACAAATTGAAAAATAAAAGCCATATGATTATCTCAATAGATGCAGAGAAGGCCTTTGACAAAATTCAACATCCATTTATGATAAAAACTCTCCAGAAAGCAGGAATAAAAGGAACATACCTCAATATAATAAAAGCTATATATGACAAACCCACAGCAAACATTATCCTCCATGGTGAAAAATTGAAAGCATTTCCCCTAAAGTCAGGAACAAGACAAGGGTGCCCACTTTCACTGCTACTATTCAACACAGTTCTGGAAGTTTTAGCCACAGCAATCAGAGCAGAAAAAGAAATAAAAGGAATCCAAATTGGAAAAGAAGAAGTAAAACTCTCACTGTTTACAGATGACATGATCCTCTACATAGAAAACCCTAAAGACTCCAACAGAAAATTACTAGAGCTAATCAATGAATATAGTAAATGTGCAGGATATAAAATCAACACACAGAAATCCCTTGCCTTCCTATACACTAATAATGAGAAAGTAGAAAAAGGGAACGCATGCACACCTGTGGTGGATTCATGTCAATGTATGGCAAAACCAATACAGTATTGTAAAGTAAAATAAAGTTAAAATAAAAATTAAAAAAATAAATAAATAAAAATAAAAAAAGAAATTAAGGAAGCAATTCCATTCACTATTGCAACGATAAGAATAAAATACTTATGAATATATCTACCTAAAGAAACTAAAGACCTATATATA
>SJYQ01012347.1:44879-204295 GCA_006410935.1 Redunca redunca
TAATGATGACCCTGTATGCGAGACAGCAAAAGAGACACAGATGTGTAGAGTGGACTTTTGGACTCTGAGGGAGAGGGAGAGGGTGGGATGATTTGGGAGAATGGCATTGAAACATGTATACTATCATGTAAGAAACTAATCACCAGTCTATGTCTGATGCAGAATACAGGATGCTTGGGGCTGGTTCACAGGGATGACCTAGAGAGATGTGATGGGGAGGGAGGTGGGGGGGGGGTTCATGTTTGGGAACGCATATACACCCATGGTGGATTCATGTCAATGTATGGCAAAACCAATACAGTATTGTAAAGTAAAATAAAATAAAAATAAAAATTTTTTAAAAAGAAACAAACAAAAAAAAGACATGATTCATGGATGAAATAACTGACAAAATTTAAAACATCTGCTCTGTAAAAGATACTATCAAATGATTTTAAAGATAAGCTACATCTGATAGAGGACTGCTATCCAAAGTATACAAAGAACTATTAAAACTCAATAATAAGAAGATAAGAAAATCAATTAAAAATGGTCTAGGGACCCAGACTTGTATGTCCCACCAAAGATGGCAAATAAGCATATAAAAATGCTCCATTTCATATGTCATTAGATAAATGGAAGCTAAAACGATGAGGTACCACTACATGCCTATTTGGAATTGCGAGTCCAGAACAGTGACAATACCAGAGAGGATGTGGAGCAACAGGAATTCTTATACATTGCTGGTGGGAATGCAAAGTAGTACAGCCAGTTTGGAAGACAGTTTGGTGGGTTTTTTTTTTTTACAAAACTAAACATATTCTTGCCATATGATCAATCAGTGAAACTCCTTAGTATTTACCCAAAGGAGATGAAAACTTATGTCCACACAAAAACCTCCACAAATATATTTATAGCAGCTTTATTAATAATTGCCAAAACTAGGAAGCAACAAAAACACTCTTCAGTAGGTGAATTGATAAGTAAACTGTGGTAAATACAGAAAATGGAATTATTTTGTGGGGGCTCCAAAATCACTGAAGATGGTGCAGTTGCCATGAAATTAAAAGACGCTTACTCCTTGGAAGAAAAGTTATGACCAACCTAGATAGTATATTCAGAAGCAGAGACATTACTTTGCCGACTAAGGTCCATCTAGTCAAGGCTGTGGTTTTTCCAGTGGTCATGTATGGATGTGAGAGTTGGACTATGAAGAAGGCTGAGCACCGAGGAATTGATGCTTTTGAACTGTGGTGTTGGAGAAGACTCTTGAGAGTCCCTTGGACTGCAAGGAGATCCAACCAGTCCATTCTGAAGGAGATCAGCCCTGGGATTTCTTTGGAAGGAATGATGCTAAAGCTGAAGCTCCAGTACTTTGGCCACCTGATGTGCCAAGTTGACTCCTTGGAAAAGACTCTGATGCTGGGAGGGATTGGGGGCCGGAGGAGAAGGGGACGACCCAGGATGAGATGGCTGGATGGCATCACGAACTCGATGGATGTGAGTCCGACTGAACTCCAGGAGATGGTGATGGACAGGGAGGCCTGGCATGCTGCGATTCATGGGGTCGCAGAGAGTCGGACACGACTGAGCGACTGAACTGAGCTGATTCAGTGGTAAAGAGAAATGAGCTAAAGATTGATGTCCACATTGCAGTGGCATAACATGTCCATCTATTTTGTCCTTTTCCAGCATTAAAAATTAACAGAGATAAATAAAATTGACAAAATGAATTAGATTAAGAAAAAAAGAGAGATCTCAAACAAATAAAATCAGAAGTGAAAGAGAAGACATTACCAAAGATACCAAGGAAATACAAAATATTGTATGAATAATCAAAGACCAATAAATTGGATAACCTAAGAAAAAATAAACAAATTCCTAGAAATACACAACCTACTGAGAATGAATCAGAAAGAATAAGAAAATCTGAATAGACCAATAATGGGTAAGAAGATTCAATCAGTAATCAAGAACCTCCCCAAACACAGTAAGTTAGAACCAGATGGATTCACTGGTGAATTCTACAAGCATTTAGATAATAATTAGTGACAATCTTTCTTAAATCCATCCAAAAAATGGAAGAAAGAGAAGCATTCTCTAACTGTTTTTACAAGACCAGTATTACCCTGATATTAAAGCCAAATAAGGACACCACAAGAAAACTCTAGACCAATATCCTTGATGGATTTAGATGTAAAATTGTCATAAAAATATTAGTAAATTTAATTCAATAGCACAATTAAAAGGATTGTACATCATGATCAACTGTGATTCATCCCTGGAATGCAAGGATGGTTCAACATAAAAAAATCAGTAAATGTGATACATTGCATTAACAGAATAGAAGATGAAATTCATATGATCATCTCAATATATGCAGAACACACATTTGGCAAAATATGGTATCCTTTCCTGATTTTATAAATACCTTCAATGAATTGGATGTAGATATGCCTCAACTAATAAAGTTTATATATGGCAAGCCCATAGCTAATATCATACTTAGTGGTGAAAGGTCAAAAGCTTTCCCTCTAAGATCAGGAACAAGACAAGGGTGCATATTCTCACCACTCTTATTCAATCTATTACTGGAAATCCTAACCAAAGCAGTCAGGTAATAAAAAGAAATAAAGACATCCAAATCACAGAAGAAGTAAAATTTCTGTTTGTAAATGATATGATTTTATGTGTAGAAAGTCTGAAAGACTCCAACAAAAACTATTTAGAACTAATGAAAGAATTCAGTAAGGTTGTAGTATACAAAATCAACACACAGAAATCAGTTGTGTTTCTATACACTAAATATGAAATATCTTAAAAGGAAATAAATTATTCCATTCACAATACCATCAAAAATAGCAAAATACTTGGGAATAACTTTAAGCAAGGAGGTAAAAGCACAATAAAAACTACAAGGATTTGGTGAAAGAAATTTAAGAAGACACAAAGAGATGGAAAAAATACCTTGTGTTCATAGATTAGAAGATTAATATTGTTAAAATGTCTGTTCTATGGCTAAAATGATCATATATTATCTATAGATTCAATTCAACCCCTATCAAAATTCCAATGGCATTTTTCATGGAAATAAAAAAAAAAACCCTAAAATTTGTACAGAGCTGCAAAAAAACTCAAATAGCCAAAGCAGTACCAAGAAAAGAACAAAGCTGGAGTCAACAGACTTCCTATTTCAAGCTGTAATACAAAGCTACAGTAATCAAAACTTCATGATGCTGGCATAAAATAAAATACATCAACCAATGAAACAAAACTGAGAGCCCAGAAATAAATCCTTGCATATACAGGTCAACTCATCTTTGACATGGGAGCCAGGATTACTCAACGGGGAGAGGACTGTCTCTTTAATAAACAGTGTTGTGAAAACTGGGTAACTACATGCAAAAGAGTGAAATTAGAACCCTAACCTACACTACTCACAAATGTAGCTTGAAACTGATTTGGTGGGATGATTTGAGAGAATAGCAATGGAACATGTATATTATCATATGTGAAATAGATTGCCAGTCCCGGTTCAATGCATGAGACAGGATGCTCAGGGCTGGTGCACTGGGATGACCCTGAGGGGTGGATGGGGAGGGAGGTGGCAGGGAGGTTCAGGATGGGGGACACATGTACACCTGTGGCTGATTCACATGAATGTATGGCAAAAACCACCACAATATTGTAAAGTAATTAGCCTCTAATTAAAATAAATTTTTTAAAAAGAAAAAAAAAAGACTTAAGCATAGTGCTTGAAATTATAAAACTTCTAGAAGAAAACATACGGAAGAAGTTCCTTGACATTGGTCTTGGCAGCAATGCTTTGGATATTACATTAAAATCACAAGCAACAAAAGCAAAAATTAATAAGTGTAACTAAATCAAACTATAAAGGTTCAGCAGAGCAAAAGAAAAAATCAACAAAATGAACAGGCAACCTATAGAATGGGAGAAAATATTTACAAACATACATCTGATAAGGGGTTAATATACAAAATGTATAGAGAATTCACACAACACAAGAACAAATATATATATGTATTCAACTTAAAAACAGGCGTGGAACTGAATAAACAGTTTTAAAAGAAGACACCTAAATGGCCAACAGGTACATGAAAAGTTGCTCAACATCACTAATCATCAGGGAACTGCAAATAAAACTACAGTGAGGTATCACCTCACACCTGTTTGGATAGCCATTATCAAAAAGACTAGAGATATCAAGTGTCAGTGAGGACTTAGAGAAAAGGGAGCCATGGTGGCCTATTGGAAGGAATGTAAATTGGTACAGCCATCATGGAAAACAGCTTGGAGTTTCCACAAAAATTCAAAATAGAAATTTCATGTGATCCAGTCACTCCACTTCTGGGAATATGTCCAAAGGAAATGAAAACAGGATTCAGAGCAATATCTGCACTCCTATGTGTTTTGCAGCAGCTTTCACAGTAGCCAAGACATGGACACAATCTTAGGGTCCATCAGTGGATGAATGGATAAAGAAGATTAGATAGGTAGATAGGTGTGTGCTAAGTCACTTTAGTTGTGTCTGATTCTTCGCGACGCTATGAACCGTAGACCACCAGGCTCCTCTGTCCATGGGATTCTCCAGGCAAGAACACTGGAGTGGGTTGCCATGCCCTCCTTCAAGGGATCTTCCTGACCCAAGGATTGAACCCAAGTCTCTTACATCTCCTGCACTGGCAGGCGGGATTTTTTTTTTTACCACTAGCACCACCTGGGAAGCCCAAATATTATAGATAGATAAATAGATAGATAGACGTTATATATATAATGTATTATATAGATAGATAGGTATTATATATATAATATAGATAGATAGATAGATAGATATGAATATTCCAAGAAGGCAATGGCATCCCACTCCAGTACTCTTGCCTGGAAAATCCCATGGACGGAGGAGCCTGGTGGGCTGCAGTCCATGGGGTCGCTAAGAGTCGGACACGACTGAGTGACTTCCCTTTCTCTTTTCGCTTTCATGCATTGGAGAAGGAAATGGCAACCCACTCCTGTGTTCTTGCCTGGAGAGTCTCGGGAACGGGGGAGCCTGGTGGGCTTCGGTCCATGGGGTTGCACAGAGTTGGACACGACTGAAGTGACTTAGCAGCAGCAGCATTTGAATATTATTCAGGCATGAGAAAAGAGGAAATCCTGTCATTTGCAACAACATGAATGGACCTTGAGGGAATTACTCAAAATGAAAAAAATTCAGGTAGAGAAAGACGAATATTGTATGATATCACTTATACATGGACTCGAAAAAAACAAAAATCTTAAAAGCAGAGAGTAGAATGGTGACTATTAGGGGTTCAGGGATGGGGAGATATTGGTGAGAGGATACAAACTGCCTGTTATAAGACCAATAATTTTGGGGGACCTAATGTAAAGTAAGCATGTCTTATAGTTAGTAACACTGTATTATATATTGAAATTTGCTAAGTAAATCTTAAATGTTCTCACTTCAAAAAAGAAATGGTAATTATGTCATGTGATAGAAGTTTTAGCTTTTGCAATATATAGGTGTTTTAAATAAACACGTTGTAAGTACACCTTAGAAAACTTAAAGCCCACAACGTTCATGCACACACGCATGCTAAGTCGCTTCAGTCATGTCTGACTCTTTGCAACCCCATGGACTATATGGACTATAGCCTGTAAGGCTCCTCTGTTCTTGGATTTTCCAGGCAAGATTACTGAAGTGGGTTGCCATTTCCTTCTCCAGGAGATCTTCCCGACCTAGGGATGGAACCTGCGTCTCAAGTCTCCTACACTGGCAGGCAGGTTCTTTACCACTAGTACCATCTCGGAAGCCCAAGTATATACCATGTGCTGTGTTGTGCTTAGTCACTGAGTTGTGTCCGACTCTTTGCAACCCCATGGACTGTAGCCCACCAGGCTCCTCTGCCATGGGGACTCTCCAGGCAAGAATACCTAAGTACACCTTGCTGCTGCTAAGTCACGTCAGTCGTGTCCAACTCTGTGCGACCCAATAGACGGCAGCCCACCAGGCTCCCCCATCCCTGGGATTCTCCAGGCAAGAACACCGGAGTGGGTTGCCATTCCCTTCTCCAGTGAATGAAAGTGAAAAGTGAAAGTGAAGTCGCTCAGTCATGTCTGACTCTTTGAGACCCCATGGACTGTAGCCCACCAGGCCCCTCCATCCATGGGATTTCCCAGGCAAGAGTACTGGAGTGGATTGCCACTGCCTTCTCCAGGTACATCTTAAACCTGCACAAATTAATATGTTGATTATATCTCATTAAAGCTGGAAAAAATAAATGAGTTGTCAAGCCCAGAAGATAGATGGAAGAACCTTAATTGCACTTTCCTAAGTGAAAGAAGCCATCTGCAAATGCTGCCTACTGTATGATTCCAACTACATGACATTCTGGAAGAGGCAAAACTGTGGCAAGGCTAAAAATATCAGTCATTGCCAGGGGTTGAGGTAGGAGGAAGGGATAAACAAGCAAAGTTCAGAGGGTTCCTAGGGTAGAGCTCTGTAAGATGCTCTAATGATGTACACATTTCATTACACTTGCCCAAACCCACAGAATGTACAGTAGCAAGAATGAAATGTAATATAAACTATGGACTCTGGTGGGGGTTTTGCTACTGGGGGCGGCTGTGTATGAGAGGTGGGCAGGGGGTATATGGGAAATCTCTGTACCTTCCCCTCAATTTTGCTGTGGACCCAATACTACACTTTTAAAAATAAAGTATTTTAAAATAATAACTCATATTTTTCTTAGATAATGCATGAACTTGCTCACAGATAGCCCTTGTGATTAAATAATGCAAGATACAGCAGCTGACCAAGGGCTCTGAGACTCACTACTCCTTGCTTAAAATTTGTTTGAATTGCAAATCAGATCCCCCACCAAGGTAGAGGCTGCCATGGGCAACCCCAGGCAGGAAGCAGGTTGGAAACACTGCAACCCTGGAGAGGGAATTCCCAGAGCATCGAGCCCAATATGTCAATACACACTGCATGAGAATCTGCCTGGAGCCAGAGCTGTTCCAAGCACCAGGATGGAGACCCTGCCTTCCTGGAAACCTGTCTGCATGAGGCAGGGTCCAAAGCCAGTTCCAGGCCTGGGCTCTCACACCCCAGGAATCAAGACTCTCAGACCTGAGAGTATCTGCAGAGGCAAGGGGGTCCTCAGGCCCCATCCTAAACCCCGAGTCAGACTCTGCAAGGAGGAGCCAAACAGTAAAATGCTAAAGCTTCCTAAACTTTACAAGATTGATCATCAGTGAACCTGATGGAATGCAACCTTGTCAGTCCAACTTCCTCCCAAGGACTGAGCTGGAGATCAGTCCCTCCATCTCTGCTTGTATGCTCCCAATGATGGGGAGCTCACTACCCATGAAGCAGTCCCTTCATGGGATTGTGAGAAATAACTTCCCTGTGGGCCCCGGTCAGCCATCCTCAGCTCTCATCCTAGCCCAGCTCTGCAGGTGGCTCTGCTCCATCCTCTACCCCCAGGTCCCTGCCTGTCCTGAATCTTGGCCCCCAGCAGAGCCCCTGCACATCACCTCCCAGCTGTCCCCATTGAACACGGAGGTATCTCAGGACCCCTGCTTCAGCTGCTGCCTCTCCTTGCAGACCTCTCCCTACTTCCCTCCTGCACCCTCAGGGGCAAAGTAAACACCCCACCGCCCCCTCAAGTCAGGTGTCAGGCTCCCTTTGACAGCTCAGATGGGGATTAGAGGGGAAAGAAGATTCTGCAGATGCTATGTTTGCATTTTGCATGCTCCCAGCCTCCAACTGCTACATCGACATTTATGTTGCAGGAAAGGACTGAATCTTCACCTGCAGTCTGGGCTCTACTGATCCTTGACATGGAGCCCACAAGCACTGGGGTTTAGGGACCCAGTCACCTGCTGGTTCCAACCTCAGGTTGGGCGGAGGCAGGAGGTCTGCTCTGCATTCTGGAAATCTCTGAGCCCCTCTCTACAAAGGAGCTCCATTATTCCTCCCTGGAGTTCAAACTCCCCCTTCTGTAGCTCAAATCTGCAGTTACAGACACAGAGCAGGAAACTCACCTGCGCTTCATCCCTGGGCGCAGCTCACGTGGCACATGCAGTAGGGTTTGAAGGGCCCCTGGGAAGCTCAGACCCACTCTCTGGGCTGCATTTCCTGTAAGGCCACTCACCAGGTGACTCACGCAAGTGTGAATAGTGGAGAAACCTGCTTCCTGCCCCACAGCCAGCCCTGAGTGTACCCAGGGGAACAGAGGACAGGGAGCTGTGGGAACCCAGGGTCTTCTGACTGTGGGTGTAGGAGCAGGTCCAACCTCGTTCTCTAGAGACACATCAGCTCCATCCCACAGGCAGAGAAATGGTCTGAGGGACAGACAAGGGGCCCTGTCCACCTGTCAGCTGGCCCGTGGCTCACAGCTGCTGCACCTGTCAAGCCCTTGGGCTCAGACCCCAAGGACTGCTCTTCTGGGTCTTCACCTGCAGAGTCCTCCACTAGGGGTTCCTTACATGAGAGTCCTCACCTGAGATGGGTGCCCTCGGAAGCCTTGACTGTCAGAAGTTGTCTGAAGCAAAAGGGTATGTCTTAGACTTGGGCAGGACTTTCACTGTGACCACTGACCCCCACTCACTCCTCTTCAATTAGAGTTTGTTATCTGGAATTCTCATCTGGTTGTGGGCACTGAAGTTTCTACCCAGAAAAAAGGGACTCATTCTTTAGATTCTAGGAAGAGGAGCTATGTCTTCTCCCACAGCAACAGAGCCTCCAACATGTGAAAGAAAGTGAAAATGGAGTTGGTGTTGCTGAGAGCCAGGAGGCCACTAAGGAAGTGTGACTTATGCGCATCTCAGCCTGGGTAGGATCTGCCGTTTTGACCACTACTGTCTTAATGTGCTTGTGCGCTCAGTTGCTCATGTCCAACCATTCGTGACCCCATAGACTGTAGCCCGCCAGGCTCCTCTGTCCATGGAATCTTCCATGGCAAGAATACTGGAGCCTGTTGCCACTTCCTATTCCAGGGTACCTTACCCACCCAGGGATCGAATCCACATCTCTTGTCTTAATGCAGGCATCCAAAACCAATCTTCCAGAAACTCAAGATACTCTCAGACCCTTATTTTAAAATAACTACCTACTTAATTGGATTCTTTTCCTAAAGTAACTTGTGACAACATATTCTTTAAAGACAGTATTTCCTTTATTGTACCAGCTGCTGCTACTGCTGCTGCTGCTGAATTGCTTCAGTCATGTCCAACTCTGTGCGACCCCATAGACGGCAGCCCACTAGGCTTTTCTGTCCCAGGGATTCTCCAGGCAAGAATACTGGAGTGGGTTGCCATTTCCTTCTCCAATGCATGAAAGTGAAAAGTGAAAGGGAAGTCGCTCAGTCATGCCCGACTCTCAATCATAATTCCTGAATAACATTGTGGCTTTTGCCTTTATAAGCCTCTCTTTCTCGTCTCTGGAACACTTTCTGTTTATCCAGATTTGTGTCTCCCAAACTGCAAATCTTATTATTCTTTATAGCTTTGATACCAATTAACTTTCAGCATTACATGGTGTCACAAGGGGGACCCAGACCTCTACCTCCAACACCACCATGAACACAAGTAAGGCACCTATGAAAGGTCCTCATCATCATTCAGTCATCTCCTCGGCAGCCCTGGGTCTTGGGAGTAAGTCCTCTTGGATTTCTAACTTCCCATTTTGGTCAAGATTCTGAGTTACTGGGGTTTATCTGGTGTTGGCTTTATCTGGGAAGGAAATCCTTCACTTTGTGAGTACTGTTATGAGGAGTTCAGTTTCTAAGGGCTGATGGACAGTCATCATCCAGAACTCCAGCTCATTTGAAAACTTCCTCTTGTATATTTCTCAGATGTTGGACTAAAATTACCCACAACAACTTGAAACTCTTTTGGTTTACTTGGGGCTCATTTGAGATTTCTAAATTAGTCTATTTGCATGCTCAACTGGGAGGAAAAAAAACCTATAGGATAAGACTAGTATAGGAAGCGTATTGCAATTGATATTTTGAGGCCCCCAAATGAATTGACTATTGCTTCCCTCGAAGAAACTAACTTACTATTATCTCAAAGGATTTCCCAGTTGGAAAAATCCTGTGAGGTTTCTGAGAACTCTCTGTCTGGCTCCCTCTGCTCCTTCCTGTCCCTCTAACTGTCCCCACAAGGCTCTCCTTCTTGCAGTTCATCTCTCTCTCTGACCTTTCTTGTTCTAACACTGAGGCTGAGCCCTTGCCAAAGACCAGCCATACTGCCCACCCCCTGTAAAGACTGTCCCTTTTAAATCAGGTGTAATGTAGTCGGATGGGTGGATCAGCATATTTATCATTTAGGTTATGCCTTATAAATCTTTGCAAAACTGGACATGCAATTCAAGGCAGTTGAAATCCACAGATTCTTTATCAACAACCCCAAAATCTCCCCTATTTGTCTCAAAAGGCTTTTAACCTCTCTGGGAACTCTTATTTAGAGCACCTCCAACTCCCAAGATTGGAAGAAAAAAGAAAAGGAGCAAGATGTTTTTATATACAACTGTTAAAATGACTCTCTTGCTCAAATAGCCTTCTTAAAATTCTTTGTCAAGGACAAATACGGATCTTAAAGTCTTCTCCACATGTAATGAAAGACTTCCATCTGGGCAAGTGGACTTACTTATTTCAACTGTTATTTATAAACTAATGAGTTTTGTATTGTACCTGATTCATAACTAAGCTTTTAAAATGAAAACTATGAGATTTCTGTGTATACCTGTATGTATGTATGTCTATCCATGTATGTTATAAAAATGGTTTTTATACCTCCAAAATGGTATTGCCCAAATTAATTTTTATTTTTTTTTATTTTTACTTTATTTTGCTTTACAATACTATATTGGTTTTGCCATACATTGACATGAATCAGCCACGGGTGTACATGAGTTCCCAATCCTGAACCCCCCTCCCACCTTCCACCCCATATCATCTCTCTGGATCAAAAATTAATTTTTAAAAGAGCTCTATTAAATTAGGTTAAACCAACAAGTACTTATATCAACTTCTCAGAGGTATATAAAAAAAACAACCCAAATAAGTTTTGTGTTCACTTGATCTGAGAAAATATTCAATATTATAGCTAGTTTAAGTCTGTTGGTTTAATTAATATAAACATTTCTTCAGAGTTAGCAACATTAAGTATAACTCTTTTATTGTATCTAGGTTTACTAAAAGTCAAGTAATATTATATTATCTCCGTTATGAAATTTGTACAGAAAAATACTTTAATAAGTTGTTGTTGTTGTTCAGCTCCTCAGTCACGTCCGACTCTTTGTGACCCCATGGACTGCAGCACACCAGGCTTCCCTGTTGACATCTTACCATTTCCCAGAATTTGCCCACATTCATGTCTGTTGAATTAATGATGCCATCCAACCGTCTCATCCTCTGTTTCCCTCTTCTCCTTCTGCCTTCAATCTTTCCCAGCATCAGGGTCTTTTCCAGTGAGTCAGTTCTTTGCATCACGTGGCCAGAGTATTGGAGCTTCAGCATCAGTCCTTCCAGTGAATATTCATGGTTGATTTCCTTGATTCATGGATTGACTAGTTTGATCTTCTTGCTGTCCAGGGGACTCTCAAGAGTCTTCTTCTCCAGCACCACTGTTTGAAAGCATTAATTCTTCAGCACTCTGCCTTCTTCATAGCCCAACTCTCACATCTGTACATGGCTACTGGAAAGATCATAGCCTTGACTACACAGACCTTTATTGGCAAAGTGATGTCTTTGCTTTTTAATACACTGTCTAGGTTTGTCATAGCTTTCCTTCCAAGAAGCAATCATCTTGTCATTTTATAGCTGCAGTGGCCCCTGGACTGTAAAAGGTCAGTCTTCATTCTAATTCCCAAGAAGGGCAGTATGAAAGAATGTGCAAACTACTGGACAATTGCACTCACTTCCCATGCTAGTAAGGTTATGCTAAAAATCCTTCAAGACAGGCTTCAGCAGTATTTGAGCTGAGAACTTCCAGATGTACAAGCTGGGTTTCGAAAAGGCAGAGGAACCGGAGATCAAATTGCCAACATTAGCTGGATCATAGAGAAAGAAAGGGAATTCCAGAAAAACATCTACTTCTGTTTCATAAGAATGTAAATTAACATAAATTGAATAAGAGTTTTAGGTGAACGCTTTAAGAATAATTATGTTTTGTGATATATCAACTTAAAATAGCCTCCCAAATCTCTTTGGTAACTTCACCCTTAGCATTTGCTAAATTAAGTTAAATAATGAGTTAAGTTAAAGTCATTCAATATGTAGCTCATTCCTAAATAATATGTGATACCAAAACATTAATTACTGAACACAGGCAGATAAACATAGGCAGTTTTGCAGAGAAACAAAAGGTATTTGGGGCGATTACTATGTTTAGTGCCACAGTGAAATTTTTCTGTGAGAAAACATATTTCTAGAAATTATCAAACATATAAACACTTGCCAACCTATAGAATACTAACATAAAAGAAAATTGCTTCCCTTTTAGTTCTCACTGGAAATCAAGTTTCTTGGGGTTTAAAATTTCTAATATATGTGATTAAAGTTATATATAGAGAGAGGCATGGAGAGAGGGAGGGAGGAAAGGAACGTCTACGTATGCAAGGAAAGTAGAATGTGTGTTTTAGGTAAAAGAAGGTTTATTAAAAAGAAATCTTTGTTGTTTATTTATTTATTTATTTATTTACATGTTTCAATGCCATTCTCCCATCTCATCCCACCCTCTCCCTCTCTCTCTCCCCCAGAGTCCAAAAGTTCACTCTATAGATCTGAGTCTCTTTTGTTGTCTCAAATCTTTGGAAGAGAATTTCATGTGTGGTCAGAACTGGTTGAGACTGGAATGAACTTAATTGAGTAAATGACTCAATATCAAAAGCTAGTATAAAAATACATTTTTTCCTCTCTGTTAAAAGAACAAAGTGTTTTAGATTATTGGTCTAGTCTTAATGAGAAATTGTGGGCAAAGGTTTTACTTTTGATGTAATCTGTATAGAAAAACAAGGATTCTATAACTTTGTAAAAAGACTTTGTAAGAGTCTTTACAAAGACTCTTTGTAAAGAGTCTTTTCTGTATTTGCCTGTGACATCTTTGTCACTTTGAGTAAATGGATAACTAAATATTATTTTTCAGGGACCTAAGATCCTATTTGATCAAATGTTTTTAAAACTTTTGATATTTTTTATAAGCTCCCCATAAATCACATTCGAACTGAAGTCTTATTAACTTGGAAATAACTTTGAGGTTTTCCAGAAGGGTCCCTGGAATACCTCAAAAGATTTATTTTCTCTGTTTATAAAAGAGACATTAAACTAATCAAGCTTATTTGATAGGCTAAATTACAAGGAAAGCATTGTCAAATAAAGGATGATAAATCTTCTTAGGTTGTACTGTATGGATAAATGTTATTAACATAAATGTTCTAGAAATTACAGGAAACTCCCAAATTTGGGGTATGTCCTAGTATGTTATCAGTCATAATTCTTTTTTATTACATTAAAACTATGTGTGTCATGAAATAATCCATTTTCATTGTCAATTCCATTCTAATGAATCAGATCTTTAATGTTAAAATAAATTTTGAATCACATATATGAATTAACTTAGAAATAGTGATAAAATGGGGAAAGCAATGCTATTGCAGGCCCAAAGAAAGCCTCCTGAGTTTATCAGAGATGTCAAAATTGTCCTAACTATAACCTAGGAAAATCTGTTTATGCATCTGTCAGATGTTTTCCTCTCCTCCCAGGAGACCACAGCAAATAGACTCGATCCCTCCAAGGTGGGTAGGATGTTGTACCACAGGACTTCCTGAACTGAAGTGCACATTCACACAACTCTCAACACAACCTCTGAAAAGTATTCCTTTTAAAAAGCAGGATGGGCTAGGCTTGCCATTTGGTATCTGTTTTTTTCCCTCACTGGAACTTGAAGATGCCATTACTCACATGCAAGTTTTAACCAAATTTCCGCAACAAGCTACAAATTTAAAATTCTGAAATGTCTTTAATAATAAAGACAGTCTTACAAAACAGAATGGTTCTTGACATTATTATATCATCTCAAGATGGCTGTCATTTTATTTGCTAAGTCATCTCTGACTCTTTGCAACCCCACGGACTGTAGCTCACCTCTGTCCATAAGATTTCCCAGGCAAGGATACTAGAGTGGGTTACCATTTGCTCCTCAGGGACCTGACTCAGGGACCAAAGCTGTGCCTCTTACGTCTCCCGCATTGGCAGGTGGGTTCTCTACCACTGGTGCCACCTGGGAAGCCCAGTGAAGATCAATGAACTTCTATTTTGAATGCCATTTACAGCTCACTTCCTAGATGGATCCCTGTTGCTCAAAGGTAGCCATAAACTCTCCAAAAACATAACTCTCACATAACCACCTGTTTCCCTATACCGTGCCATGTGACTTTCTAAGAGAGCTCCCTAAAATGGACCTGGGAGGTCATTAAGGAGGTATGACTTATGTATGTTTCAGCCCAGATGGAATCTGATCTTTTGACCACTTATTGCCTTTTTAATCTTTATTCTTTATTTTGTAAGTTATGAAAAATGATCACACATTTACAGGAGACTTGGAAAATACAGAACAAAGTTACATATAGTTCCACCATATATTACAACTGTTTAAGTAGATAAATTAAGATTTTTTAGTTGACATTTCAATATTGAATTCTCAGAAATTAATAGGATGAATGTACAGAGGAGTAGAAGAATGTAGTAGACCTGAAAAGTATTATGAACCAGTTTGACATAATTAAGGTTTATTTGATCACTTACTGTCTTAATGCAGGCATCCATAATATGTGCCAAAAACTCAAGATATTTATCAAGCCATTACCCTAAAATAACTCATGATGGCCTATCCCTTAGGGCACAAATATTTCCTTTCTTGAATCACAGTGAATCACAATTCTTGAGCAACCTCCTGGCTTTGGCTTTTATAAGCTCTTGACTCTTTGTCTTCCCTGGAACTCTGTTTGGTTTTACCTGAATCTGTGACTCCCAAATAAAGCTCTTTGCAGCCTCAATGCTAATTATTATTGCACAACCATCAGCAAAGGGAGCCTTGCCCTTAATCAGCAAGCTTAATTGAAAACAGAAGAGTCAGCCTCAGCCAGGAGAGCTCCATGTAAGAAAGGGCTAGCTTGTTAAGCTTGCTGAGGTAAAGAGGACAAATATTTTCCCTCTACCCTCCCATGTTCTCCTTGACTGAGAATCCTATAATGAAAGACAGGTTAACAAGAGAAAATCAAACAGAACTTTATTAACATATGCACCTCAACACGCACGGTAGACACCCAGGAAAATGAGTAATTCTCCCAAGCTGACTTAGAATAAAGATTAAAAATGATCTTAGTAAGGAAAGGGGAAGGAGATGTAGGCCTCTCAGGGGAGAGAGAAGGGTACTTTAGGAAAGATGGCGGGGACCTTGGAAGAACAGATGGAAGGTAGGACAGCTTGTGACAAGCTTTGTCTGGATGCAGTGTCTCCTCTCCTGTGATGAGTCAACTGTCCCCGTTGGTGAACCTTCTAGGAGTGGATTTGTGACAGCTGAGTTCCTGGAAGGATCTGACTTTAGGCAGATAAGGGGGTTCGGCAAAAGACTTCCCTGCATTTGCTGTCTCTTCCATGCAGACAGCTCTAAATAATCAATGCACCAGTGGACATATCCCAGGTGGTATGTGCTACTGTCCTTCAGTGATGTAAGGGATTTTGCCAGATATGGGCTCACAGTTGCAGGAAAGGGTCCTGGACTGACCTGGGAGAACTGCCTTTGAGTTTGTCTCTGAAATCTGGGTCTGGGAAGGGGAACACAGGCCCAGTGCTTCAGTCACCCAGCATGGGTTGCCTTTGTCATTTTCACCCGGTGAGTGGATGCTTATCCTGGGACCGTCACCTGGAGCAGATGACACCTGTCGACCAGGTTTCTAAGCACGGGCTCAGTCAGCAAAACCCAGGCTCGGGCTGAACAGCCTTCCCAGCAACTTGGCTTGAATGGGCATCCTGCAGGGATCCTTGCTTCAGGAATAAGAGCCTCAAGTCCCCTGGGGACTGCACCCTATACCCCACAGTCAGGCTGGGGAGCCAGCTTCCTGTTCTGCGATGCCCCTTCCCTCACCAGCCCCAGGAAGGGTGCGCCTTCTCCTCCTCCTCCAGCATCTGCCCACGTGAATTTCTATGCCAGGTTTCTGGGGTGACCTCTGTGTCCCCTGAGTTTACAGGAACTAGACTGGAGCCCAAGGTTTCCCACCAGCATGTCTGAATTTGGTCGTCAGAGTACGGCCATGCTGTTGGGCCAGGTGATTCACAACAGAGCATCAGGGGGTCTGGTTCTGCCCTGACTCTGAAGCCTTCTTGTAGGAATGACACCATCCTCCCTAAGGAGAGCTCTGAGTGTGACAAGGCTATGAACACTCCAGCTAATGGGACACCGTGAGGAAAATGACTGTGATGTCTGCTGTCCCGCCACCTACAAGTTCCCACCATGAGGTGCTGGTGTGAAAACAGTGGCACGTTTGAGACACAACTTTGCAAAATTCCATAGAAACATTTAAGATGGGGTGATGATGATGTGACATCCCTTTTAGCAAAAGGCAAAAATAAAATAACGTAGTAATGAGCTTGTCCTTTATTCAAGGAAACAACTCATGGTTTGGAGATTAGTTGCCTTACAAGCAGTGTAGCACTGTTTCTGAGGGATACGGGGCGAGATGTAGGCCAGATTAAGCATCTGGGAGTCTCCCAGCCTGTGGTCCTGCACTTCACAATCACTGCCCTAGGAAATTTCCTATTTAACAAACTCGCCAGCGCCTCCCTCCCAGGCCTCCAGAGGGACATCTCTAAGATCAGATCTGATGTGGCCCATTCATATTGCACACCTCAGAAGATCCATTTCTGGGGCAGGTAGCTCTCTCCACCTCCTCTCAGTCTGACCTGCTGCCCCACCCCTCCTTTGACTTCCCAGGACCCACAGCAGTCTTCACTTAGCCCCTACTACGTCCACACCCCGAGCCCCTGTGTTTCCCAGCAGTAGAATGTCCCCTCCCTGGTCCCTGTGGTGTGCATGTTTAGAGAGGAAAGATTCACGTTTCCAGGGGAATGCCTTCAGCAGTTCCTGGACATGTACAAAGGTCACGTTGTGAAAAAATGCCTGTGGTTAAATGCACACCATCTGCAACCCCACGAAGCACTGCAGCAAAGCTAAGTAAGCTCTGCAATGGAGTCGCCGTCAGGTGGAGAGGAGACATGGCATTTTAATTCCTAAGAGAAAACTTGATAAAGTCATGTGAGGCTGAAAACGAGGCCACTAATGAAATAATTTCTGGGGAGTGTCTGGACCTATTACACAGAAATGAAGAGTGGCCATTGGAAGCTATGTGAATAATCCATCGCTGGTAGATGATAAAAAGAATTTTCTGAAGCTCTCAGGCAGACTTGAAAAGACCCATTGGGGATCTGGATCTTGGGGCTATTGAAATTCTAGAAATATTCACAGCCCTTTATCCTGAAGCTGCTGAGGAAGCGTCTGACCATGTGACCATCAGGATTTTGCTGGGAGGTACCCCGTTCTGGGATGTTTTTCTTTCATATGATCCCCATCTCGACAGCAAAGCTGCCTTCGTGTTCAGGGCAGAGGTTTGGGCTTCATTCATGGTTTCCCCGTTAGCATCACATCCCACACCCAGGATCGTATAAGTCCTGGAGAGTTGATCCCTAGTATGTGTCTTCGTTGATGTCCCCCCAGTTCCATATGTGACCTTGCCCGGCCCACCTTGTCTCCTGCATCTTGTCCTCTGAGACTTCACCTGCTCCTGCTCAGCTCCTCTCAACTTGCTGTTCCTTCTTCCATCGTTTTCCCAAAAACTTCACCTTAACTGTCAATCCTCAGAAAGGCTTTCACTGACCCCTGTTCTACCTTAGAATTAGTGTATGTAGACATATGCTGTGTACTAAGTTGCTCCAGTCGTGTCCAACTCTTTGTGACCCTATGGACTGTAGCCCGCCAGGCTCCTCTGTCCATGGGATTTTCCAGGCAAGAATACTGGAGAGGGTTGCCATGCCCTCCTCCAAAGGATCTTCTCAACCCAGGAATGGAACCTGGGTCTCTTAATTCTCCTGCATTCCCAGGCATGTTCTTTACCAACAGTGCCACCGGGAAGCCCAAAACATACTCACACATATAAACACACCTGTATTATGTTTACACACTTACGCATATATGCACACTTCATACATAGAGATATATATGCACCCCTGCACACTCACACATACTCACTCACATCCACACATACCCCACCCACTTACAAATCCACACAAACTCTTTACGTGTACACACACACACACACACACAATGCATCACATTGCCCTGCATCTTGGTCCTCAGAACACACATCACCACCTGGCGTCACCACGTCCGTGGCCCCATCGCTTGATCACCATTGGCCTTGTCCACTAGGACATCATCTCTAACAGGATAGGAGCTTGGTCTGACCTGTTCAGTGTCTCCACCTCAACTTCTAGAACTTTCCCTACCATGTGGCAGGTACTCAATGAACATGTACTGGATGATGAGAGAGGCTTCATCTTCAATAAGGTCCAGAGGCTGTCTCAATGACCCCAGACCCCTGGGCAGGGGCTGCGCCATACCCCCTGATCACTATCCTTCCCCCACCCCCAATTCTGCACCCACCACGCTGATCACAGTGCCCTTAGAGGTGTTAGCACAGACCTATCCCATCCTCCCCAGGTCTTGGGCTGTTTCCTCACAGAGATAAGGGGTGGAGTCCCACCTGCCTCATGCACCAGGGTGAGGATATGGTGCTCCTGACGCTCAGTCAGCTCTCACCTGGGCTGGGTCTTCCCACAGGCCAGCCTCCAGCCAGGTCGCAGAGGCTGCAGGATGGTTTGTGTGGGTTCTCTCCAGCCAGGGAGTGTGCGTCATCCCTGTGGAAACTAATGGAAACCACTTGTGTTATAAACCTGGAGACTGACCCATCAGTGGCAGATGTGGAGTGGTTCTGTGTAAAGTTCGAATGTGATTCTGAACTTTTTTTTTTTAATTCAGTCTTTCCTAAATGTATCACTGCAGTGTATGTCTTTAAACATGCAAGTCCTCTCTTAGGTTTATATTCAGTTCAGTCACTCAGTTGTGTCCGACTCTTTGTGACCCCATGAATCGCAGCACGCCAGGCCTCCCTGTCCATCACCATCTCCCGGAGTTCACTCAGACTCACGTCCATTGTGTCTGTGATGCCATCCAGCCATCTCATCCTTGGTCGTCCGTTTCTCCTCCTGCCCCCAATCCCTCCCAGCATCAGAGTCTTTTCCAATGAATCAACTCTGCGCATCAGGTGTCCAAAGTACTGGAGTTTCAGCTTCAGCATCATTCCTTCCAAAGAAATCCCAGGGTTGATCTCATTCAGAATGGACTGGTTGGATCTCCTTGCAGTCCAAGGGATTCTCAAGAGTCTTCTCCAACACCACAGTTCAAACGCATCAATTCTTTGGCGCTCAGCCTTCTTCACAGTCCAACTCTCACATCCATACATGACCACTGGAAAAACCATAGCCCTGACTAGACGGACCTTAGTTGGCAAAGTAATGTCTCTGCTTTTGAATATACTATCTAGGTTGGCCATAACTTTTCTTCCAAGGGGTAAGCATCTTTTAATTTCATGGCTGCAGTCACCATCTGCAGTGATTTTGGAGCCCCCAAAAATAAAGTCTGACACTGTTTCTACCGTTTCTCCATCTATTTCCCATGAAGTGATGGGACCGGATGCCATGATCTTTGTTTTCTGAATGTTGAGCTTTAAGCCAACTTTTTCACTCTCCTCTTTCACTTATAGGTTTATATATTGCCAACAAATGGTTGATTTTTTGAGTATTTAAGTTAATCAAATAATCGTGTATTCCTCCTTCCAGTCTTACTGACCTAATTTTAAGTATAACAGTAGTTTGTGGCACCTCTTTGAGCTTCAAGCCCCTGTTTATAAATGGTGAATGCGCCACTCAGAAGTGAGAACACTGAGTAAAAACACTCTTGAACCATGTGTATTGACTTTGAAAACCATTTGAGAACCCAGAGGTGAAATTAATGGACAAAACACTACAATAATATTCTAATTCTATGACTTGAGGAGAGAACATTGAAACAAAAATAAGATACAAATAAAGCTTTAAATAAGATTAAGCACATTAGAACTAAGACACAGATGTACCAGAGTCAAATAAATAAATCCTAATCCATGCAGAAAGAGTATGCTATATAGGAAATGTGGGTTCCGGCTCCGAGCCCTGGAATGCAAGATAGCCAGACAACAGCTAAGCCCTTGCAACAGATAAGCTAAAGGTGGTTGTGAAGCAACCTTCGCCTGCTGCTGCGACTCCCAGTCGATTGCAAGAGATGCTTTTGAGGGTTGCACACAAAGGTTTGCAGCTGCCACGTGCAACCCCCGCCTCTCAGTAACTAAAAATAGCAGTCATGCCTCAAGTCAATCAGGGACTGACATGAGTGCTCCACTCACCACAGTCACCCCAGGACCCAGGAAGCCACTGCCGCCGCCAGTCATTGTCCTAAGAAAGGAGCTCGACAAGGGGGTCGTGAAAGGCTGAGCCTCAGACGTTTCTGAAGGTGGGTGGAAGTCTGAGCGCTGTGTGGGCTCAGCCTTTGTCTTCTGGGCTTCCTGCTCTGTAAATGATGATGTGGACTCTCCCAGGCAGCACGGAGGGTGGATGCAGGCGATCAGTCTGGGCACTTTCTCCACCTGAGGACAGACCCGCCACCGCAGGAGTACCTAGCCCACCTCATTTGGATGCAATGCCTTGGGGGTGTCTGTATCCCCATCTTAGATCTTACTTCTAGGAGTTGTTCCCACCAGCATCTCTCATCTTTCCCAGGCTGGCTAAGCTGTGGGCAGATGGCTCAGCCCTTCCTGCCACACAGGGTCCCTGGGTCTCTTCTCTCCAAAGCGTGAGTGACAAGTTGGTATATGATAGAGGCTGAAAACTTTTGACCCAGGGATCCAACTTCCAGAATTTATCCACGATAACTGAGGTATGCAAAGGTACATCTACAGAAATTTCACAATGGCAATTATATCTCGGATAGACTTATAATGGCAAAAATATCCTAAGACTCCAACAGCATGTAATTGATTAAATACAAGAACCTGGTTATCCATAAGATAAGACAGCAGGCACCACCACCATCAGAGCCTCCAGGGAGAACCCAGGGGTCCAGTTACTTTTAAAGACTCCTTGGGGGACTCTGGGGAGCCAGAGGACAATTCCTGCTGCAGAAGAATGATTTGATGTCATTAAAAAGCTACACTCTATTGATGCATTTAATTGTTATGGAAAAGCAAGTACAATAAAGTGTGTGCAATCAGAATCCATTGTCATTGAGATAGTTGCACACACAGGTATGTGTGTACACACTCAAACTCATACACACAACCTGAAAACCCACAGAATATTTATCACTGTTGTCTCACTGGCAGAATCATATTAATAGGTGATTCTTTTCCTTCCTTTTGCTCATCAATAATTAACACATTTTTACAATGATTATGCATTTTTATAATAAAAAAGAAAACATTTTTAAATGCTTCTTATCATCCAAACAGAGTTGTTAGCTCTTGGATGATTGGGGATGGATATAAAAGACGACAATTATGATGATATAACAGAACCCAAAAAAAACTCTTTTAGCACTGATTACAGTATGGAAATTGATGAGAGTTGGAAATTAATTTAAATATATTAGTGTACCTGGAGTCTAATATTCACTGGCTAATTTTTCCCCAGAATCCCTGATCTTGAAACTTCTGACTCAAGAAAATAGTCTTTAAAAATTCATAAATGCAAACAAATAAATAGATGAGGTCCCTAAACCTTGATTCATTGCTCCAAAAAATAAAAAACCAAAAACGTGATATGGAGATTTCACACACAAAACAGCAGAAATCTTTCAGCTGGCCAGGAAGACTGCACAAGTGTGAGTGGGAGGTCTGAGGATTCACCATAGGAGCTGGTGAAGCCCAGATCCATTCCCTGTGGAGCAGTGTGGTAATGAGAGAAGGCGCTGAGGACCGTGGGAGAGCAGGGTGCAGGCCTGCTCTCTTGTCCAGGCGCTGCACCTTCCCCAGCAGTGTTTACCGTGAGGGTGTGTGCAGAGGCCACAGGGAGGATGGGAGGGGCTGGAGGGAGAGTGACCTTCTGAGTCCAGCCTGACCATCAGTTGGGAGGGGACTGAGCATCTTTGGATGCGAATGGATGGAATGATAATCAGGGATCCTAGGCTGCAGCCTTCAATTTCTAACCAACCTTTGGAAGGTAGAAGGGAAACCACTCTGAAAACCCAGAAAAGGCTCAGAAAACCTGCTTCAAATATTAACTCATCCTCTGGACCCATTCTGGGCCTCTCATATCACGATGGCCCAGTTTCTTGCTGTGGAATGAAGCTCACAGAAGCAGCCAGGTGAGGGGAGGTGATGGGTTTCCTCCAGGACCCACATCACTGCAGAACCCCTGTTCCTCACTGACCCATCACATGAAACTCCCCTCTGTTGATTGCTCTTCTCCAGCAGCTGCTCTTGTGGGCAGAGCCGGGCAGGAGCTATCCTGGGTGGGACGGTGAGAACACCTGGGTTGAGACTTGAGACAGAGGAGTTCTAGGCCCCAGGTGTGGTCAGGGAGTTGCACATACCTGGCATCCCCTGGGAGGTCAGAAATGCAGAATCCCAGGCCCCGGCATCAGTATCTGCAGTGTCAGCAACCCCGGGGACATGTGAGCATGTTGTTCTCTGAGGAGCTGGACAGCAGCTGCTCTGTCCAGGCAGCACAGCACAGAAGGAAGAATACACCCACAGTGGCTGCAATGGGTGGGGCAAGACAGCTGTGAGCAACTACAAACCTACAAACCACAGTCCACAGGATCTCACACAAGACAGAAGCTACTCTCCCTCACAAAACCCAAGCCTAGAGAAGTGTGGCCAGGGCTGGCAATATTGTTCATGGTCGTAGGGAAGGAAGCTCCTCTGCCTTGTGTCTAGGAATTCCCCAATAGCTGATTCTTCCTCATGTTCCAAGATGGCTGCTTGAGCTCCAGCCCCCACATCTACATTCTGGCCAAAGCCTCTGTCCTTATCTGACTCTACTCTCCCAACCTTCTCAGCCACCTCCAAATTTGGGGACCAGCTTCACACAAAGCCATGGTACCCACAGCCTGTGTCCTGAGATGAGTGCTGGGAAAGTCACCGTAACTCTTCCAGCAGGGCCAGGTGTGAGCATTCGTTCCATCCCATGTGGAAAGAACCTGCCCAGTATCCATCTATAGGGCTTCCCTGGTGGCTCAGTTGGTAAAGAATCCACCTGCAATGTGGGAGACCTGGGTTTGATCCCTGGGTTGAGCAGATCCCCTGGAGGAGGGCATGGCAACCCACTCCAGTATTCTTGCCTAGAGAACCCCCATGGACAGAGGAGGTTGGCAGGCTACAGTCCATGGGGTCACAAAGAGGCCGACGTGACCGAGCGACTAAGCCCAGCACAGCATCCATCTATAGGATCCAGCAGGGAGAGAAGGGGGAAAGTCAATACACTTAGGAAAGCTCTCTCACCCCAGGGAATCTGTAAAGCCAGGAATAGAAGCTGGGGCCAGGGGTGCTTGCTGTTTAATCGACAAACACAGCTTGAAGCAGAGGAAGCTCCAGAATATCCAATTAAGTGAACAAGCTACACAGATGCAGCCATCAGGCCATTAACTCGTTTATCTGGACAGACTCCATTTGGTCCACTACTCTTCATGATGAAGTCTCCCCCAAGAATGGGCTTGGGGAGATGCAGGGCAGCCTCTGAGTGGTGTCCTCGCCCCACGGGCTGCAACTCCCCTCAGCCCTCCCTCCCTCAGCCCCAAGCAAGAGGCACACAGGGTCCTTCCTGCTGCTTGGGGACATGGAGCAACAGGGAGCTGTGAGCAACAGGGAACTCTGCTGGTGCCTCTGCCGGCTGCACCTCCAGGACCATCCACAGAGCCAGTCTGCCTGCAGACAGGAGCCCCAGTCCTCTCCATCTTCCCCACAGCTATCCTTGGTGGTCAGCTGTGGCCTGGCCACCTGCCCTCTGTCACACTATGGCTCCAGGTTTCCTGGGCGGACACCAGTGTCCCCTCACACATCATCCCGTGCCTTTGAGCAAACCAAATGGGACCACAAAGGCCATTTTTTAAATATCTTTAATTTTTTATTATTTATTTATTGGCGGTACTGCACACATGCAGGATTTTAGTTCCCCTACCAGGGATCGAACCCACAACCCCTGCATTGGCAGCGGGGAGTCTTAACCACTGGACCACCTGGCCATGTGAACCAACGACCCACCAAGGCCATTTAGACCCATCAGGATGTGCCCCCGCATTGGGGCTGGGTTACCCTTCCCTGAGTCACCCAGGAGATTCAGAGTTCTCTCAACAAGGAACAAGGGGTCTTGGATGGAGACCCTGTGTCTGCTGCACCTGCTCCTGCTGTTCGGAGGATGGGGTTCAAGCTGCTGCAGCTTGAACTCAAAAGTCACACTGACTTGAAGAAACTGACCTCTCTGTTTCAGATTCCACTCTGCCTGGGTGGGAACTTAACCTTGGGTGATTTGAGGATTCTGTACCCTCTTTCTGCCTTGTTTCCAGCATTTAGTCCACGTCCCAGGGGGGTTTATGCAACACCAAAGAATCCAGGAGGGAGGATCAGAGCCCTGGAAACTGCAGTCGAGACCCTGCATGCTGGCTTCTTTTTTCTAAGGTCTCTGAGTCTCCAGGGAGGTGATGAAGAGGTCAGGGAGGAGAGAAAGCATCTTCACCGCAGCCAATGTGCACTTGGCTAAGTGACAGAAAAAAAAAAAAAAAAGGCAGCCAGAAAACAAGGAGTCATAGCTCACTCCCATCATATTATCAACAACTACCCTACTTTTCGCAGGAAGTGCTTTATCAAAGCCTTTTTCCGTCTGGAGGGAAGGGCATTCTTGACTTCCTAGCCCCCTCTGGGCTTCCTGTCTCCCCAGAGAGGAAAAAAACGCTCTATCACTAGAGTAACAGTTCTGAGAGTCACCTCTCTAGACACAGTCCCTCTAAAAGATGGAGATTTATCATAATATTATGGGACATTTCTCCTACCTCACGTATTAACATCACAGCAAAAAAGAGCCAGTATATTAATTAATGCATTAGGTCGAAAGTGCTGTAAGATGCAGGCTCTGTGACGAGTACAGCCCATAGCAAGAGTTCAAAGTCAAGAGTAAAGAAGGAACTGAAGCTCAGGCACCTACAGCTATAGTGAACATTCAACACAGCTCGGCTTCTAGTCAGATTAACATAAATCCTTACACTAAAGACCTATTTACCTCAGTTTCTAATACCCAGTACAGATATGTTCCGCTTTCAATAACAAAAATTGTAAGGCAATTAAAACAACAAAAGGCAAGTAAAACAACAAAACAAGTATCAGAACTAGACCACATATTATTACACAGTTTTTGACAGGAAATGTAAAATAACCATTATGAATATATTAAGAGGGCTTCCCTGGTGGCTCAGATGGTAAAGAATCTACCCACAATGCAGGGTTTGATCCCAGGGTTGGGAATATCCCCTGGAAAAGGAAATGGCTACTCACTCCAGTATTCTTGTCTGGTGAATTCCACAGACAGATGAGCCTGGTGGGCTACAGCCCGTGGGGTTGCAAAGAGTCGGACAGGACTGAGTGACTGAGCACAGCACACAGGGTAACGATGTATTAGATGATTATCCCGTAAGGAAAGGAATGACAACAAAGTCATGAGGAATGGAAGGGAGGAATAAGGTTGCAGTGTTAAAGGTGGCTGAAGTATCAGCGGTACACTCTTATTTGAAGATGCATTTAGATTACTTGAAATCTGTTTTGCAAACTTTAGAGCAATCACTTAAAAAAAATAGTATAAAAATATTTTGGAACCCAAGAGTCAGTCAGTCTGGATTCTACCAAGCATTTAAAGATGTTACACCAATTCTAAAGCCTTAAATAAATAAAAAGATACTCCATATTCATGGATTGAAAGATTCAATAATGTTAAGAAATCAACTGTTCAAGATTGATTTCTAGACTCATTGCAATCCCCATCAATACCTCAGCAACCTGCTTTAGAGATATTGATAAATTGATTCTAAAAAATATATGAATATAATTCTAGGCAAAATACCAAGAATAGCCAACACAATACTGAAGGAGAAGAACAAAGTCTGGGGACTCACACCACTTCCTGGTTTCAAGACTTCCTATAAAGCTGTAAAAAGCTGTAGTAATCAAGACAGGGTGGTATTGGTAGGAAAAAACAGACACAGTGGGCAATGGAACAGACAAGAGATCCCAGAATGAAAACCACCCACATACAGTCAACTGATCTTTGACAAAGGAGCAAAGACAATTCAATGGCAAAAGGACAGAGCCTCAAATGAAGGAGACTGGCCCAACTGGATGTCCACAACTATACTGATGGGCAAAAGAATGAGTTTGACTCAAACTTCAAACCTTATACAAAATTTAATCTTAAAAGGATTGTACACTTAAATTTTAACCTAAAACTATAACATGTCTACTTTCTCCAAAGGAGACATACAAATGGCCAATAGGCACATGAAAAATGCTCAACATCACTAATTACTAGAGAAATGTAAATCAATGAGGTATCCATCACCTCACACCAGTCAGAACGACCATCATCAGAAAGTCTACAAATAACAAATGCTGAAGAGGGCATGGAGAAAAGGGAGCTCTCCTACACTGTTGGTGGGAATGTAAATTGGTGCGGCCACTATGGAGAACAGTATGGAGGTTCTTTAAAAAACTAAAAATAGAGCTACCATATGATCCACCAATCCCACTTCTGGGTAAATATCCAGATAAAACTGAATTTCTGAAAAGACTCATTCACCCCTATGTTCATAGCAGCACTATTCACAATAGCCAACACATGGAAGCAACCTAGATGTCCATTGACAGATGAATGGATAAAGAATATGTGGTACATATATACAATAGAATATTACTCAGCCATAAAAAAGAAAAACAATTAAACTGAATAGATTATATACCCTGTGACAAATCATAATGGAAAAGAATATGTTTATGTATATGTATATATACATATAACTGAGTCACTTTGCTGTACAGAAGAAATCAATACAATACTGTAAGTCAAATATACTTCAATAAAATAAAAAAATCTGTAGCATGCCTAGAAGAAAATATAGGAGGAAATCTTTTCAAACTAAGATTTGTTAAATATTTCTTAGACATAACACCAAAAGTATAACTGACAAAAGATAAAATTAATACATTTCACTTTATCAAAATAAAGCATTTGCTCTGGAGTGACATCATCATGGCAGACAAAGAGTTTTCTACCATCTTCCCTCCAAAGATCATCCGTTTAGACAACCACCGGCAGAGGAGAAAGCCTTGTGGAAATCCAGAAGTCCGGTGGAGAAGTTCCAGGTACTGTCAGAACAAAACAATCTGAAATTGGATGCTCTGAAAATGCAGAAGAGCAGTTTTCCTGCACAACTTGGGGCCAAGAGAGAGCTTCCTGGACTCTGATTTCTCCCACAAGGTAAAACGAGAGAGTATGAGTGAGCACCTGGCTTCCCCAATTGTTCACGCTGCCAAAGCCTCACATCTCTTTCATCCATGCAAAATGCTAGGATGTGCTGCCTTACCAGGGGCAGGGAGCAGGCTGGGAGAACAGCAGCAAGGGCTCTTGCATGTAAAAGACACAGACCCCAACGCATTATAGACTCCATCAGGAGGCTGGACCTTAATCCCCAAGCTGCCCCACAGGAACCCTCAGTACTCCCTGAGTCTCTCTCTCTCTCTCTCTCTCTCTCTCTCTCTCTCTCACACACACACACACACACACACACACACATACCATGTGGCAGATCCCTGTGCATACTGCCAACTGCCCCAAGAGTAGGTTTCTGAAAGATGACTGTGAGCATATGCAGAAATTCGGCCTGACTACGTGAGCCTGGGAGAAACCCCACAAATCTGAGCAATCAGCGCCACCCTTGGAACAGCAAAAGGAAGCTCAGTACTCAGCCTGAAGCTTTGCAGGATGGAGAGAAGGTATGTGAGCTTAAGAATTCTATCACAAGAGGGAATAAGATGTATGGAGTAGGTGTGTCCATAGAACAGGCCTGAGAAAGCCTCAGAACACTTAGAGCTGAGAGATGGTATCACACACACACAAAAAAAGATAGAGGACTCAAACAAAACTGGAAATTAAAGAGGGCACATTACAACTAATACAACAGAAATACTAGAACTGTAAGATTATACTGTGAACAATTATATGCCAACAAATTGGAAAACCTAAAAGAATGAATAAATTCCTAGAAAGATACAACCTACCAACACTGAATCATGAAAGTACAAAAAATCCAACTAATATTAAGTAATGAGGTTGAATCAATAATCAAAAACCTTCCAAAAAAGAAAAGCCCAAGACCAGATGGTTCACCAGTGAATTCTACCAAGAATGTAAAGAAAAACTAACACCATCCTTCTCAAACTCTCCTAACAAACTGAAAAGGAGAGAACACTTTCAAACTCATTGTACAAGGCCAGTATTACCAAGATATTAAAGCCAGACAAGGATACTACAAGAAAAGAAAATCACAGGCCAATATCTCTGAAAAATACAGATGGAAAAATTTTCAACTGAATTCAACAGAATCTTAAAAAATAATAATAATACACCATGATTTATCCCTGGGATGCAAGGATGGTTCAACATATTCAATCAATAATGGGATAAACCGTATTAATGGAATAAAAGATAAAATCATATTACCATCTCAACAGACGCAGAAAACTCTTTGGCAAAATACAATATTCATTCATGGTTAAAAGCTCAACATAATAAAGGCGATACTTGACAAGCCCACAGATAACATACTCAATAATGAAAGGTTGGAAGCTTTCCCTCTAAGATGAGAAACAGGACAAGGATGCCCACTCCTACCACTCTTATTCAACACAGGAGTTGAATAACACTGGAAATACTAGCCAGAAAATTAAGGCAAGAAAAGGAAATAAAAATCATCCAAATCATAATGGAAAAAAATGAAATTAGGATTTTTAGAAAACCCTAAATATTCCACCAAAAACTGTTGGAACTAACAGATGAATTCCATAAAGTTGCAGGATACAGAATCAATGTCAAGGAATGAATGGATAAATAAATGTGGCATATATATATAGATACATGTGAATATATATTACACACAATGAATATTACTCAGCTGCCTAAAGAAGGAAATCAGGCAGTTTGAGACAACATGAATGTCCCCAAAGGGCATTTTTCCATGTGAAATAAGTCAGGCAGAGAAAGATAAGAGCTGTATGATCTCACTTACCGGAAGAATCTAAACAAGCCAAACTCACTGAAACAGGGACTGTATTGATAGTGCCAGAGACAGGGATTGGGGCGGTGGGGTAGGGTGATGGGTGTAGGTGAGATGGATGAAGGGGATTAAAAAGGTACCAAGTTCCAGTTATAAAACAAGCCAGTCCTGGGGACATAACATACAACATGGTAACCGTAGTCAATCATGTTCTATTTGCATATTTGAAAGTTTTTGAGAATAGATCTTAGAAGTTCTCATCACAAGAAAAGAAATTCTGTAGCAACCTATGATGATATATATTAATCAGACGTGATGATCTGGCAAGGTATACAAATATCAAGTCATTATGCTGTGCACCTAACAATATTATAATGCTGTATGTCAACTGTACCTCAGTTAAAAATAATAATAAAGTTAGAAAAAAAAGACAGGAAGCAGGAAACTAGCCAATAATGAGAATGGAGCACCACCTCTACCCACCGCGCCCCCGACCCATGCCATACAGGACTCACACCCAACTCCCCAAACATGGTGGAAAAAGAGTTTAAAGGCCAATTGCAGCCCAGAAAAACAGTCCTCTGTGTCTGGACTCCAAGTTCTGAGGAATCTCTATAGGAAAGACCGCCTGAGAACACTGCTGTGAAAGGCAGGTCTGCGGGCTCTGGCGGAAGGGACGCAGGGACCCAGAGGGCATCAGAACCCCTCTCGGACTGCGATGGGGCTCCACCCTGAGGCATCCTTTCTGGGGGCGCCCCGCTCCACCCACTACACTCAGGCCTCGCGGCTGACGGAGGAGGGAATCTGCGGCAGAAGAGGCAGCCACGGCACCCCACCCGGCCTGCACCCGCCTCCTCCAACACCCCAAGAGAGAGCCGGAATGGCGCCCCGAGCGCTGACCCGTCTCCAAGATGGACCTAAAGCGTGAGCAGGAGGCTCCCGCCCATGCTCGCGCAGTACAGCTGGTGTGGGGGCATCATCTGACTCCAACCCTCAACAAGCCCCCTTCACCTCAGCCGTCGGAGCACCTGACTGAGGTGCTCTCAGAGCACAGCGGGGAAGTGCCACAAAGAAGGGAAACGTTCTCCCTGCAGTCAGTGCGTTCACCCCCGCTTCTAGGAGAAAGAGAAAAAGCAAGCCCACACGGGCAAGATACCTCAGCCCCAGGAGTGAGCAGAGAAATGCAAATCATGACATTTCACATACACTAAGTTGGTGATAAAAACACTGATAATGCTCTTTGCTGGTAAAACATTTGGAAAACGAGAATATTAATAACATCATTGGCAGTGAGAAATGACTCTCAATATTTTGGCAAAATGTTTCAAGAGTGATGGAATTATTTACTTCTTTTGATGCAAAAATCCAATTTTGAAATTTTAACCTGGATAGAAATCAATATAAGAAAAAAAGTCATAAGCAGAAGACCTCAAAGATACCAATAACCATCAATCTATGTAAAATAGATATAAAATACATTAAATGCATATGTAATATGAATATAACTAAATACTTATTATATATGTTATATATAATATAGAGGGCTTCCTTGGTGGCTCAGCTGGTAAAGAATCCATCTCCAATGCAGGAGACCTGGGTTCGAGCCCTTGATTGGGAAGATCCCCTGGAGAAGAGAATGGCTACCCACTCCAGTATTTTTGCCTGGAGAATTCCATGGTAGAGGAGCCTGGAAGGCTATAGAAGCATAGCAATCACTGAATTGTAAAATAGTGCAAAGATTTGGTAAATATAATATGTAATTGAATGTTTATTTATATACATTATAAGTATGAATAATACCTAGTAATATGGAAAACAGTTTAAGAGAATACATCAACTTGATTTTTGTTACATTATTTATTTATTTGGCTATGTTTGATCTTAGCTGCAGCACGTGGGATCCTCCGTTGCGGCACGTGGACTCTCTAGCTGTGGCACACAGGCTCCAGCGTGCACAGGCTCAGTAGTTGCATCGCGAGGGCTTGGCTGCTCCGCAGCATGTGATATCTTGGTTCCCCGACCAGGGATCAAACCCACTTCCCCTGCATCACAAAGTGAATTCTTAAGCAGTGGACCACCAGGAAAGTCCCTACAGTACGTCAGTACATCAAGTTTAAAAGCAGATGTCTGCAAAGCATATAGGATGTAGGACCAAGCAGATCACGTGTAAAAGGAACCAAGAGCAACATGACAAAGCAAATGAATAACTATAGCTGGGAGGGTCTCTGAACCTCCCATGAAGAAGCACCAGTGTATATGTGTGTGTGTGTGTGTGTGTGTGTGTAATCTACAAAAATACAACAAACTATGCCGTCCATGCATGCTCAGTTGTGTCCGATTCTTTGGATTCCGTGGGCTGTGGCCCACCAGGCTCCTCTGTCCATGGTATTTTCCAGGCAAGAATACTGGAGTGGGTTGCCATGCCCTTCTCCAGGGGATCTTCCCAACCCAGGGACTGAACCCAGGTCTCCTGCATTGCAGGCAGATTTTTTACTGTCTGAGCCACTAGGGGTTCACAACAAACTAGTGACTATAACAAAAAAGAAGCAGACTCACAGATACAGAGAATAAACTAGTGGTCACCAGTGGTGGTGGGGCAGTATAGGGGTGGGGGAGTGGGAGGTACAAACTATTGGGTGTAAGATAAACTACAAAGCTGTATTGTACAACATGGGGAATATAGCCAATATTTTGTAATAACTGTAAATGGGGTATTAACTTTAAAAACTGTACAAAAATTTTTAATAAAAAATAATAAACCATATTTAAAGACTAAAAAGCCTCTTGATGAAAGTGAAAGAGGAGAGTGAAAAAGTTGGCTTAAAGCTCAACATTCAGAAAACAAAGATCATGGCATCCGGTCCCATCACTTCATGGGAAATAGATGGGGAAACGGTGGAAACAGTGTCAGACTTTATTTTTTGGGGCTCCAAAATCACTGCAGATGGTGACTGCAGCCATGAAATTAAAAGACGCTTACTCCTTGGAAGAAAAGTTATGACCAACCTAGACAGAATATTCAAAAGCAGAGATATTACTTTGCCGACTAAGGTCCATCTAGTCAAGGCTATGGTTTTTCCTATGGTCATGTATGGATGTGAGAGTTGGACTGTGAAGAAGGCTGAGTGCTGAAGAATTGTTGCATTTGAACTGTGGTGTTGGAGAAGACTCTTGAGCGTCCCTTGGACTGCAAGGAGATCCAACCAGTCCATTCTGAAGGAGATCAGTCCTGGGATATCTTTGGAAGGAATGATGCTGAAGCTGAAACTCCAGTACTTTGGCCACCTCATGAGAAGAGTTGACTCATTGGAAAAGACTCTGATGCTGGGAGGGACTGGGGGCAGGAGGTGAAGGGGACAACAGAGGATGAGATGGCTGGATGGTATCACAGACACAATGGACGTAAGTCTGAGTGAACTCCGGGAGTTGGTGATGGACAGGGAGGCCTGGCGTGCTGCTATTCATGGGGTCGCAAAGAGTCGGACACGACTGAGTGACTGAACTGAACTGAAATACTTGGTACATAAAAAGAGTATAAAATAGCTCAATAATTCTTTAATATTGTGTTGAAATATTTTTGACATATTAGCTAAAATAACGGAGAAGGCAATGGCACCCCACTCCAGTACTCTTGCCTGGAAAATCCAATGGATGGAGGAGCCTGGTAAGCTGCAGTCCATGGGGTCACTAAGAGTCGGACACGACTGAGCGACTTCACTTTCACTTTTCACTTTCATGCATTGGAGAAGGAAATGGAAACCCACTCCATTGTTCTTGCCTGGAGAATCCCAGGGACAGGGGAGCCTGGTGGGCTGCCGTCTATGGGGTCACACAGAGTCGGACACGACTGAAGTGACTTAGCAGCAGCAGCAGCAGCAGCAGCTAAAATAAAATTTGTTGGTAAGTTAAAAAAAGAAAAGAAGCACCAATATTCTGTGCAATACATTAGCCTGAGGAACACAGGGCTGCAAAAATTCTACTGTCTGTCGTTCTTCCCTACCCAGGGAGGCTTCTGGATAGGGTGGGGCATCGTCCATGGCAGAGTCCCCAGAGCCAGAATGTGCTGAGGACATAGAAAGCACTGAACAGAAGTCTGTCAAGTGAATCCCAGGATAGGATTTTGCCCACGTGTGTTTCCCAATAGATTTTTGTCAAGAGACACACAGTCTTGCTTGCCTTCCACCAGCAAAAGACACTAAAGACCACATTTTACTTAAAGGACATTAAGAGTTTATTTCATAAAAGTCACAACATATATTCACTACATAGTGGCATTTGTCACCTTTTCTGTGCTATAAACTAAACACACAATTCTTTCCAATTGCTTATCTTTGGCCAAATTATGTGTAGATAATAGAGTACCGCAGAAGCCAAAATATATAGCCTATAAATAAAGTGCACTACTCTCCTTCTTTAGAAATAAAAAGTTGTTCATTACTTCTCCTGATATATTAGCTGTGTAGGGTGAATATGCAGAGTTTTTATAAAAAAAAAAAAAACAAAGAATTCTATGTAAAATAAAGACAGTTTCTTATTTGATTTGCTTCACCAGAAACTAAGTAAGAAAAAGAAAAAAATCCAAGTGTAAATCTTAGGAATACAGTGTTCTCACTTCTAGGTGCTCTTGGGCACAAGGATATAATGCCAAGTTACAGGTGACCTGGCTTCTGGAATCACAAGACACTCAGAGTGGGGCCCAGCCATACTTTTCACCAAACACTGGGGTCTTTGCCTGCATCATGCAGGGTCACCCCCCAAGGCACATCTGTGGGACCACACAGGGCACTATCACAGGTGCTGAGGCTGGTACATCTGGGGACCCCTCCTCCCTGTGGAGGAACAGAGGTTAACCCCTCCATCAAGATGCCACTGTGTCCCACGCTCAACACAGCAGGAGATGCTTGAAGATGACTGTTAACACTCATCATCGTCATCAGGGAAGTTCCTTTACGAAGGTGCAGAGGAGGACGGCAAAAGGTCTACAAAACCACATAGAAACTCACCAGGAGACAAAGCAGAGGTGAGGGGATGGGGTGGGACGGTCATGGGGGGCAGGGGCTTTAATGCTATCGCCATCACAGTTTTCAAGGAAGATTTTCCAGTATCAAAAACACGTTGGAATTTCTTACCCACACATTTCACAAGCATTCTTAGTGCTGGCATCACAGTGCAACCTTTCGTAGTCTTGTTTTCCAACAATTCCATGGCATTTTGGTTCACATCTAGGATCACACACCCTACTGTTTCATGGGATCTCGCCCAAACATGGGGTCGTAAGGATCATTCTGTTTCCTAGGGGGCCGAGTCCAGGTCTAGGTCTATAAATAAACATCAACTCAGAAGACACAGCCAATGCTACCCCCCACCTCCCTAGGTCGGTCAGAACAGGGGTTCTTGATTCTCCCCCACACTCAAGAGCAGCCTGCCACGTGGCTCTGTTTCTCAAGGCGTCTTTGCAGCAATGTGCAGTCACGTACCGTACCCTGCTCCTCCCCACTGTAATCCACTCTTTGGAAAACCGGAAAAGCATTTGCAAGTGATGAGGAAGAAATCCTAGGGATGTTATGCCTTGGAAAACGGTGGCTCTTCTGGCCCATCGAGAACACAGAGAAGGCTCAGGTGCCAGGAAAGGAGAAGGGGGTGGATTTTAAGGCTGACTTTGAACCTGAAGAGCCAACACTCATGAGGAAGGGGCTGAGATGCTTTTGGAGCAGAAGACCCCACCCTCTGTGGAGCTCTCAGCCTTGGTGAGATCCCCATGCACAGACAGGGGCCAGGTGGCCAGCGTCTCCACCCCACAGCCCTGGGCATCAGGAGAGGCCCAGCGCAGCCACGCAAGCAGACGTGGGGCTGGCCCAGGCTGGCGCCACCCTGCAGAAAGAGTCACTCTTCGGCAGGTGCCTGGCATTGGAGACCCTGTTTTTGGGTGGAGTTGGCAGGTGGGAAACATGCTCATGGGCAGCTGCCCCAGCCCGACCATCCTCTGCAGACACCAGGACTTTGGTCCAAAGTCCCCATCACAAGGCAGAGATTAAACCTCTCACCCGGTGCTATGGCCCCTTTCCGCCCAGTGTGGAGGGTCCTGTGCTCCACGTGCACTGGCAGGGATGAAGGGGAAGCGTGTGCCCCAGGGTCCCACCCGCCTCCTCTGTGTATCACGTTGCAGGCAGACTGGTGGACTCTGTCACATGGGCAGGTCACAGGTAAGAACAGCTCTCTTGGGGCTGTGACCCCAGGGTCCAGACGGTAACGAGGAGAGGGTCCCAGTGGCGACGGCAGAGTGTTGCTTGCGTTCTGTTTGCAGCAGGTAGAGGGGCTCTGAGCAGCAGGCTGGCCCGGTGTTCAGCCTCTCTGCTCACACGGCAGACAGGTCCACGCGGTGTCCAGAGTGGCTGCTCTTGTCCCAAGGGCTGAGCCTGGTGGAGCCCGTAGCAGGCCGGGTCCCGTTCATCTGAAAACCACAAAGGAGTGAGGAGTGAAGGCTCTGCTCCCAGATAAGAAACCCATGGCGCCCCTGGAGTGTGGAGAGCAAAGCCTTGGGCCAGAAAGCTGCCTGAGAATCCTCCCTAGTGGGAGGAAGGGGCACTGCTCCCCAGAAAAATGAGCACTTTTCTCCACCTTTTCGGCAAGCATTTGTCTGCCTCATAGCTCCCAGCTTCTGGGGTGCACTCAACCCTGCAGCCATTCACTCATCACTCTGTCCTTCCTTCCTTCCTTCATTCACTCGCACATGTATTCATTCATTCGCAAATCTATTCGGCCATCTGCTTATTCGGTCATTCCCTCTGTGTTGATTTATGGAGCAGGCCACGCACCAGGGACTGAGGCAGGCTCTGAGGTCGCTCCAGTGAGCCAAGCTGATCAGACTTTTGTTCTCATGGAGCTTACATTCTGATGGGAGAGGTGGACAATGGCCATCCAGCAAATGAATAAGCTGAACAATTCCCTGGAGTGGCAGGCAGGTGTATGATGCTGGAATAGGGAGGGAGCACCTTTGTTCAGTGCTGTCCAGGAAAGACTTCCTGAGATGGGCTCCCTGAGCAAGGACCTGACAGGTAGGGAGTTGCACTGCAGTGAGAATGCAGGACACCGCTTGCTCCAGGCTGCCTCGGGGCCCTGCTCAGGGGTCTGCAGGACAGAGGACAAGGAACCACACATCCAAGCCCAGCACTGAAAAGTGCGTGGCTTGTTCAGACCCCTGATCATTCATGCTCAATTTTTCAGGCATCTGTAGGGGGAGGAGCCCTGATGTAAAGGCCAGGCTGTGCTAGGGGCCTTCTGTGCTTCTGTGGGACACCAGTGTGTCCAGTGTCTGCTTTTTGGTCAACTGACCTTCCATCCCTCTGAGTCAACATAAAAAGTTCTGATCCTGGAAAGTGCAGGAGAGAGCTTCAGTTGATTTCATGAGGATGGGACCAAGTTGGGGTATGACATCAGCTTGTGCCACCTGCAGGCCTATGTCAGGCGTGAAAGGGTCAACCAAAAAGCACCAGCACCTGAGCCAAGCCTCCCTCACCTCGACCTGGGCAGCCATTTGCCCCGACACAGATGGTGTGGACAATGGAGTTTAGGGAAGGAGGAAACAGAGTGGCCGGTGCTCAGGACTCGAAACACACAGGCTCGGGACCCCTTGGTCCTCAGCAAGGTGGGAGCTATGTGCAGCTCAATGAAGCTGGAGCTAGTCCCCGGCCGGCGTGGACTGGCTTTGCAGGCAATGAGGACGAGGAACAAGAGCCCTGGTTCAAGGTGGGCCAAGGATGGAAGGCACTCAGAGAAGGATGGGTCGGCGCAGGAGGGGTGTAGACAAGACACCACACGCACTCACAATGTCCGAGCTGAAGGGCTTCACGTTGGCCTGGCGGCTGGAGCTGCTCGTGAGGGACCAGACCTTGGTTTTATGCTTGAAAGCGGCTCTCACCTTCAAAGGCAGAATGGAAGGCTCAATGGAAGCAATTTCAGAAGTGGAAAAAGCAACAATAAGAGGTCATTCTAAAAGGCCCTGAGGAATTTGTGCTGATGCCAGGCCCAGAACACTGCACACGGGGTGACATAGGATTCAGAGGTATTAGGCCCAGTCAGTGGTTCCAGAGCTGCGCTGTGTGTCACTGATTCGTTTGGCAGACACCAACCCCCACCATACCCAGCCCTGCACGGGGAGAAAGCTGGATCTCCTGGTCTTTGCTGACGTCATGGCTCTGGGTGAAGAGACAGGACATGCTCAACAATGAACAGCATCAGGGCAGGGCGTGTGACTGACACAGACATCACCCAGAGCAGTAAATGAACAAATGCACGCGTGGGGCGGGCTGTGTGTGGTTCTGAGGCTGCTCCCCTGCCTGCCCCCTCTGCCACATGGATCAGTCTCAGCCTGATCATGCAATCATGTGACCTCTGCAATCATGTGACCTCCCTCTTCCATCGCTGCCGCTGCCGTTGTCCTGGGCAACTCACCCTGCATGCCCCACCCCCATATCTCCTTCCTCTCTGCCTGACCTCTCCTGTGCAAATAGACAGAATCTCCTGAAAGAGCACAGATGTGAGTGTTCCCATCCTATTCTCAATCATCATTCCAGAGGCATTTCCCCATAATCCCAGCCTGTTGTTTGTGTGTGTGTGTGTGTGTGTGTGTGTGTGCTTGTGTGCTGAGTCACTTCAATCATGACCAACTCCTTGCGACCCTATGGACTGTAGCCCACCAGGTTCCTCTGTCCATGGGATTCTCCAAGCAAGAATGCTGGACTGGGTTTCCATACCCTCCTCCAGGGGATCTTGCCAACCCTGGGATCGAACCCATGTCTCATGTCTCCTGCAGTGGCAGGTGGGCTCTTTACCACTCGTGCCACCAGGCTCAAATGCTGAGGAACGTGGCACCAAACCCACAATGTAAGGGTAAAACTTTTCCTGTGGATTACTGGTCCTGAGAGACGGGATCCAGAGCAGCCTGCGCCATCTCCGTGGCCAAGTACATGGAAGGTGCAATGGCCCAGACTGCACCAGGAGGAGTGAGCCCACTCCAGGTGCCCCAGTGCCCTTGGAAGCCGCATCACAAAAGCCCCCTCTCCAATCCCTGTAGTCAAGAGTCTTCCTTACACCCCAGGCCAGCTTCCTGGATGCCCTGGGGGAGGGTTTGCTGTGAGCCCATCTGCATCTCACTCTCCCTAATACACCAGATGCCAAGCAAGGTCCTAAGTCTCCAGCTCAGTTATTCCACACTGTCTCCATCTCCCCTGGTCCTCCATGCAGCCAGCAGCCCCTGGGTGACATCAGTGAGGGAGGATTTGTGTATGTTGCTTAGCAACCGGGATGAGGGAGGAGGGACTGATGGAAAGCAGCCGCCTGCACACCACCTGTTACAGACACCAAGGCTCATTCAGGGTTACAGTCCCAGAAACCAGCCAGATGAGGCCACATCTTTCCTGCTCTCTGTGCCCTTGCAGAAATGAAAAACCAGCTTCATGTTGGCAGGAAGTGGAGCAGACATACCTCTGAATTCAGGAGACAGTGAAAGAGGAAGATGAAAAATCCCTGGGAAGGAAAGGGAAGAAAACACAGAATTAGAGCCACTTGCATTTTTGTTACGAACACTTTCTGAGGGTTCTTTCCAATGTCACCCATGGACTCTGAGAGTGGCATCAGCATGGCTTGGTGTTGGAGAGGATGGGAGCAAGCTGTGATGCTTCACCATGAAACCACGAGGATGGAAGGGTGTCCTGTAACCTCACCTAGATTTAGGCAGACACCATGACCAAGGTACAGAGACAGGTACATGCGCAGATTGGCTTAACCTGGAAGAGGAGCAAACTTGCTGGGGAGGACAGGTGGGAGGGCACGAGCCTCCCAGCTAAATTCAGCCCTTGTGTCCTCACCGGCAGACCAAGGATGATGATGACAATGAAAACAGATGCAAGACGAGGATGTCCTCAAACATCTAGACTGCTCCTCTGTGTCAGCACTAGGCAAACACTTCATCTCACTGAGTGCTAAAAGCAGCCCCATGTCCTATTACTGTTCCCATTTTACGGAAGTGGAGACCAGGACACAGAGGATAAATGAGGAACCCAGGACCTGTGGTATGTAAGGGCTGCTGCCACAACAACCTATCCCCTGTCACCATGACAACCAGAAGGAAGCTGTGTATAGGGGCTTGTTACAGATTAAAAGTGCAACACAGCTGCTGGTTATGAAGACCCAGAGGCAGCAAGGACATCACTGTGAGGGCTGGGCTGGGCCGCAGTGACGTTTGCCAGGATTCAGCCTGCAGCTCGGCTGTGTAGGCTATGGATGGCAATGAGCATCCGCCTCTGTCCTTCCATCAGGGGCTTGTGGGTCTGAGGACTCGGACTCTGGGCATCTCAGATCTCCAGTTTCCAGGCTGTTACCTTTTCTGTCCTTCCATGTAGAGGGCAGATGAGAACTCAGAACCTGAGGTACCTCCCTCTTCCCCACCCCTCCATGCCCAGCTCCCTTTTGGGAGCCACCCACATGCTGACCATCTTCCATTCAGGCTGGATGTATCTCCCGCAGGTACTACCCTGAAAGATGAGGCAACCCTGTTGTAAATGGGGTCCTCCAGGCCCTGTTTGCTCAGAGACCCTGGTGTGTGCCCCATCCATGCCTCTGTCCTCTGGGATGCTCCCAGCCTACGGGCTCACAGGGTGAACGTGTGTGGAGGGAACAGATCAGAGTGTCTCCCTCCTGCTGTCATGGCAACCTGCCATGACATTTATTTATTCACAAAGCTGACAGCTCCCGGGCTGACAATCCCATTGGACCCTCACCTGTAAGGAGTTGAGTATGGCAAACATGTACTGGAAGACCATGGCCTGGTTGTTGACAGCAAGCACGCCAAAGACCCACGAGGTTCCCAGGATGGGCAGCAGCACGGCCACAGCTTTTGCGGTCAACCTGCCAGAGAAACAGGGATGGGCACTCCAGTGATGGGCAGGCAGGTCCAGATGCAAGGCTTCCGGATGGGAGCAGACAGAGCTGCTGCCAAGAGTGAGACCTGGCTCCTCCCTTCAGGAGACCCTGGGTGAGGAGCTGACCACCCCAGATGGATAAGACAATGTCGCCGCCAGGCCAGCCCTGGGCCAAGCTGACCAGAGCTTGCTCTGCTCCGGTTGGACTGCAGCCCGTTCTGGGCATCTGGGAGCCAGCACGTCCACTGGGCAAACTCGGGATGGCCACTCTGACTCAGCCGGTGGTGATGCTGATGGAAATGCTGATTCCAGGTGTCACAGAGGGAAGCAGAGCTGTGGGGCTGGGTAGGGTGGGAGACACACCCAGTGCTGGGGCACCTGCAGCATCAGCCCAGAGGCTCCCCCTCGGAATGTGAGTTCCTCGAGAAGAAGGATCTCGGTCCACCAGTGTCTGGAAAGCCCAGACAGAGCTGGTGTTCAGGCAGTGCCCATGAGGTTGTCCGAATCCTGGTTGTTTCTGATATGCCCTGCAAATCACATGCTACTTGAAGCCCAGGCTACCTGACTCCTGAAACAGCTCAGCTTTCCATGGGGATGGGGGTGGAGGGAGGCTCTGCATGTGAGCTTTAGAGAAAAGTATGGAGGCTGATGGGAGCCGTGCTGCGCAGATCAGCAACTGGCACACCCCTCGTCCTTCAGCGCAGTGGCTGACATGGTCTCGCTCACTGGAGGGTGAGTCGTCTCGAGGCTGGACTTTGTCTGCATCTCTGCAGCACCAAAGCGCAGCAAGGCGCCAGGACCTGTGGAAGTGGTCACTGAACGGATGAAGGAAGAGCACATGGATGAGCCCGCAGATGTGGGGCACATGGATCCAACCCTTTCCGGAAGGTGGTATAACAGCCCCAAGGCACTTCCAGGTCAGAAAGCCAAGCTCCCGGCACTGACAGCACCTGGAGGCAAATTCCTGAGAAACCAAGGGTTGTTCCCGCATGTCAGCTCTCAGGAAAGCTGCCTCCGTGTGTTTTCATAATGTTAACACCGTTAAAACACCTGAGTCTGGGAAATAAAATATCATGAATGATTTAGGCTCAATCTTCAGATCCTGGAAAAATCTGTAATTGAAAGGAGCAGCCGCCGACAAATCGGTATCAAATGTGCTACTTTAAAGGGATGGTTCATTTTTACTTTAAAAAATAGAGCAATAAATGATAAGTATCTTGGGAGTAACTCCTTTAGTTGAGGCTCTCTGAGGGCTTGTTAACCAACCTGCCAGGTCTCGTCAAAGGTGGAGGGAGCAGGGTCCTGCAGAGTCGAAGGCCTGGGCAGGGGGGACACTGCATACGCACGCATGCACGACGCACGTACGCACCACACACGCACGCAAGCAAGCACGTGACTTGATGCCCCGCCCCAACCCGCTCCCCCAAACAGGGGCAGGGCCTGCGTGGGGCTCCACCTCCTGTATCCTCTAACCACCCAGGCTCCACGTGGTTCACACCTCCCTCCCCATCCCCAGTCCCTGATCTCACTGGGAAACCTGAATGTTCTCTGTTGCTTTCTGGGGAGTCTGAAATCATGACCAACCAATAAGAGATGAGAAAGCAGGTGGAAGGCAGCCCATTAGGGCTCCTGAGGAAGCATCTGATCCCACTAGTCACTGAGCATTGAGCTGATGGGCAGGAAGGAGAGGCCTAGATTGCATCCAAGAGACGAGGAGCTGGAAGTGTCCCAAGGAAGCTGTGTTGCATCTTCCAGCCCAGCTTCCGGGCTCCTGCTTCACCAGCCCAGGGAGGGGATGGTCACTCTAACGACACTAAGGAGGGAGTGAGAGAGCTAGTCAGGGTCCAGCTGCACCATGTGAAGAGGAGTCAGTGCTGGGTGACATCAGAGTCAGGGGTCTGTCCAGAGAGACCAGCTGGACTCTCCAGGAGGTCAGCCCAGGGCCGTTGTGTCACCTGAAGGACACAGGACACGGGAGGGCACAGAGGCATTGCTCCAGTCATGGGTCATGGTTCCTCAGAGAGGCAGAAACACCCTCCAGATCACAGCCCCATCTCCCATGTGTCAGCCTCCACTCCGAGACCAGGTCCCCATGGAGAGAAGGAGGGTCATGGGCTCAGCCGCCTCCTGGGCCATGATGCATAAAGAGGGGACAGGGGCCAGAGAGGAAGAGTGGGTGTGAGCTGAGACCTAGGCTGCTCTGGGCACAGCCAGGCCAGCGGTCCACCTGGGTGCCAGGTCAGAGGGGCAGCAAGAGCCTGTGCTGGAGACAGACCGGGGCCCTGTGCATGGAGGGGAGGGTCTAGGGACTGAGGCTGGGGTGAGGGAGGGTCGGGCTCCTCCTTGGCCAGGCCCCTTGGCTGGGGACAGGCCGCCTCATGGAGCAGCGCTGCCTGTTCTCACTGATGAAAGAGGAAAGCAAGTGACCCTGACCCAGAAGTATCTCCAAGGTTTCCAGAGGCTGAAAAGGTCCGAGAAGCCAGAGCCACCTGTCAGGTTAATTTACAGTGTTTGGAATTCATTATAGAATAATTGTCTTATCGATTTGCTGCAGATATATTTACTCTTTTCCCTTTCAGATCAGAAGAGATGGAGTGTAGCTAAAGTAACTTACAGAATGCCAGCTGCCTAGTAACTGTGCCGTGTTTATAAGTCACTTCAGTCATGTCTGACTCTTTGTGACCCCATGGACTATAGCCTGCCAGGCTCTTCTGTCCATGGGATACTTAGGCAAGAACACTGGAGTGAGTTGCCTTTTCCTTCTCCAGAGGATCTTCCTGACCAAGGGGTCAAACTTGCATCTGTTACTTCTCCTGCATTGAGAGACCAGTTCTTTACCACTAGCACCACCTGGGAATCCCACCCTATTTGTGTAACAGCCCCTAAATTCCCTGCAAGGAGCCACCACTCCCACTTCCTGGCCCTGTGGTTTAGAGGTGCTGCCTGCACCCCAGAGCCAGGATGGGCCGTGTGACTCAGGCCTGGCTTAACTGCTGACGTCCACCCACTGTAACTGATTCATGGGTGGGCATATGGCCTGGTCTGAGTCTGCTTGCAGGCTCAGGACCTCTGTCTGATTTTGAGGGAAAGAGACATACTTTCACATGAACTTGAACCTTCTTTGGCAGCCATTCTGTCACCAGGAGGCACAGTTCATCTCAGGGTGAAGCCAGCAGATGATGTGGGGCAGAGAAATGCAGGCAGACTGGGCCCTGGACTAAGCCATCCTAGACTCGCTCCTAGACTCATGGTTGCCTGTGTTGATAGATAAGCCTTTTGCTTGAGTCAGCTTGTGTTGGGTTTTCTGACACTTGCAAGCAGCAGATCCCCAATAATGGGGTGAGGAAACCCCAGAAGGCAGCAAATGTGAGTGTGGAGACACCTGCTCCTTCTGGGGATGGATCAGCCCCAGCACGGGTCTGAACAACCTTTGAGATGGCCGCTGTCACCCCCACCACACAGATCAGCAAAGCAGGGTGCTATGTGGTTGAACAGCCCACAAGGTCTCAGCAGATGGTAAGGGCTGAGCCACGACTGACGCAGCAGGACAGTCAGGCTTGAGAACCTTCCTCTGTACCCCACCACACGCTCCTCTAACTCTAGGGGTGAAGCTGTCTCTGGAGGATCATCTAATAAACCCCCTCTTTCACAGATCGGGCAGCGAGCTGGGAAAGGGGGCTGCTCCTGGTTGAGACAAATGAGGGTGTGAGCTCTGCGCTCCTTGTGATGTCAAGGGGACACAGAGCAAGTCCAAGAGTGTGACCCGCCATCCTGCCAGCCCTGGAGCATCAGTGGCGGGGGGAGGGCATGGCTGACAGCCTCAGGTCCAGCTTACTTGAAGGCGCTGGGATCTCCATGTATCTTGTAGTTCTCGGCACTGATCTGTGAAATGACCCTGGTCACCGCGATGAGGATGCCAATGTTGACCTGCACAAGGAGCACAGGAGACAAGGTGAGCGCTGGAGCGCACCTGCAGGACGTCTGAGTCCACCTGATGGCACTCACTCCCCAGCCGGGCTTCTCAAGCAAACAGGTGGCATCTCTGGGAGAAATCTAACAGTGTCCTTGAACTTTCACCTACACAGATCCCCTGCAAGACTGCTTCCAGGAGCACACATCTATGCTTGAGAAAAGACAGCCCAACATCCCAGGGCTAGTCCCCAGAAGCGCATCAAAGAAAGCACCTCTCAGGCTTCCCTGGTGTTCCAGTAGTTGGGAATCCGCCTTGCAATGCAGGGGACATGGGTTTGATCCCTGGTCCAGGAGGATCCCACATACCATGGGGCAGTGAAGCCCGTGGACCGCAACTAATGAGACTACGCTGTGGAGCCTGCGAGCCACACTACTGAGCCCACGCACCAGTAAAGCCTGCACACCCTGGAGCCCATGCTCCACAACGGGAGAGGCCACTGCAGTGAGAAGACCACACATCGCAGCAAAGGGTAGCCACCTGCTCGCTGCAACCGGAGAAAGCCTGTGTGCAGCGATGAAGACCCAGTGCAGCCAAAAATTAATAAATAAATATTAAAAGAAAGAAAGAAAGCACCACTCCACTCAGCACTGAGGTAAGGAGGTTGTGAACTTCAGAATCAGACAGAACTGGTTCCAATTTCCTTTCACCATGTACTCCCTGGGTGTGACACTGAAGTCCTCTGAACCTCAGTTTTTCCAGTTAATAAGTAATAACACCCACAGTGCAATCTGAGAGTTGGAAAGATAGGAAATCACATCTCCAAAGCCCCAGTACAGCCTGACTCTCACTCACCTCCTGCCCCCGCTCCAGGCTCCCAGCTGTGGGATCCACAGAGGCCATGGTAGAGTATTCTTCATCTTCTGCTCAGTGCTCCCTCCTTGCTAGGGAAGGTCCCCTTGGGGTCTGGGGGGCTGGGAGGCTCCCCTTGGGGTCTGAGGGCTAGGGGCGGGGGCTGCAAGGGTGGGTGGCAGTGACTCCAACACAGCCTGTCCTCTCCCACGGGCAGCTCTCCAGGGTCCTGAACAGGAGTCTGACCAGGCAGGTGACGCAGAAGTTTCCCCTCCCTCTAGATTTCTTTCCGCTATAGGATCCACACCAGCTGGAATCCAGGGTCACGCTGTGGCCGGGGACTTCTTTTATTTGAAAAGTTCAGAGGTCATTTACAGAATCACTGAGGAGTCTGGCTCCTGGCCATGTGTGAACTTCCAAGCCTGACCACAGGTAAGAACAAAGACTTTCCCTGGCAAACCTCCTAGGGAAAGTGGCCCTCCCCATCCCAGACCTGGGGCACAGTAGAGCATCCTAAGGTCTGAAGGAAGTTGCAGGCAGGGACTCAGGCCCCTCCCACCCTGACCAGCCATGCCACACATATACCTGCATTCAGTGTCTTCTTAGGGGGTCCTGGGGCCTTTCCAAAGCACCTCTGCTGATACCCCTTATCTCAGGAGTCTTGCAGACATGTCTCCCCACTCTGCCTCAGTGACCCGCACCTTCTCCACTCCCAGCCCTCCTCCTACCTCCTCCTCCCTGGCTCCCTGATCCAGGACTCAGCAGCAGCCTCTCCATCAGTGAGCATCCCTGCCTGCACTGTTCTTTGGGATGGAGCACCAGGAAGCTGGCCCTTCTGTCCATTCAGCCCCTTGCTCACACCATCACAGTAAGTGAATAAGGGTTTATTAGCCTTTATGCATGTGTGTGTGTCTATCATACATTTGTGTCTGACTCTTTGCGACCCCAGGGACTGTAGCCTGCCAGGCTCCTCTGTCCATGGGAGTCTCCAGGCAAGAATACTGGAGTGGATTGTCATTTCCTCCTCCAGGGGATCTTCCCCACCCAGGGATCAAACCCACATCTCCTGTGTCTCCTGCATTGGCAGGTGGATTCTTTACCACTGAACCACCTGAGAAGCCCCATTAGCCTTTATAGCAAATACAAACAGATGCTGTCAGCGGGACCCCTGTCTTCATTGACTACCTCCACACCTGGCAGCTTGGCTCCAGATGGTTCAGGCCTCCTCATTCACTGCCATTCTCTCACCTGTAAAGTGAGGTTAAAGGTGGACATCTCCCAAGGTCAGGGAAGATGGAAGAAGCTGGCAAACACAAATATCCAGCAACGCCAGTGCCCTCCCCACTCCACACCAGGCAACACCCACAGGAAAGCCACACTCAGCAGATGAGAGAGAGGTGGGCCAGCACGGATGTGAAAAACGTGGGGGCAGCCCATTCAAGTGGGACAGTGACTAGAGAGCGAGGGAACTAACTGGTAACCGGTTTAAGAATGGGAATTTTAGGGACTTCCCTGGTGGGCAAGTGCTTAAGAATCTACTTTCCAAGGCAGGGGATATGAGTTTGATCATGGTTGGGAACTAAGGTCTGATATCACAGGCAACAGAGCAACTAAGCCTGCGCACCTCAACTAAAGAGAAGCCCATGTGCAGCACAAAGACCCAGTGCAGCCAAAAATAACCATTAAAAACAGAAGAGAATGTGAATTTTAATCCCAGACACTGAGGTTCAGGGAGGTCTGCCCTCTTCTGAGGGCAGGTGGACACTGCACAGTCGTCTCCAGAGGCGACAAGCTATGTCATGGAGTTGAGACTATCAGCCGGAGTGGCGAATCGAAAGCACAGACCCTGCTTCTCTCACCAAGACTCATGATTTTTGTGATTAAACGCTTTTCAGTTTCTATGCCTTTGGTTGATTTCTAGAGTTCTGATATGTCTGGGTTTCTCTCCCGTATACTTCCTCCAGTAAATTCCTTGCATTCCGGGGGAAGAATGCTTAGCGTGGTTCTCCATCTGCCATCCAGCAAGTCCTGCCTCTCTCACTTTGGGAATTTATATCCTGGGTTCCTCACACACTGGCCAAAGCTGAAGCCTTGTTTGTAACAAGAAAAGACTGGAAACAACCTGAATTGTTTCCGACAAGGAGCAGGTTGGGGGACTACCATGGGCAGCCTGCTCCCTGGATGCATTATGGACCAAGGCAGCACTTTCCATGCAGAAAATGCATACAACAAGGTGAATGTAGATTTATATTCAGCTATATCTGCACAGCACTCCTAGGATACACAAGAAGTTAGCACCAGGGGCATCTGTTTGGAGAGGTGGGTGGAAACCAGAGTGCTGAGAGAGAGACATGGGCAGAGACTATTCATACATATTATTAAGCTTTGCATTCAAAAGTTTAGCCATGTGTGTTAATGTTCAAGTCAAATTACTTAAATTATGAAAGGGGACTAACATAAATCCCTTTTCCTGTGACTGTCTCAGTGACATCCTTGGTCTCAGAAGGAAAACAGGCTTAACCATGAAGTGTCCCAATAATTTGGCGGAGAGGATGGAGAAGCCACAAAGCCTAGAACCTGGGAGAGGGAGGCCAGGGGAGGAGCCTGAACACCCCATGTGGCCCCGGAGGTCACAACACAACCGCCCCCTCCCTCTGCTGGCTTGGAGGCTGAACTGGGACCCTGCCCCAGACTTCTCAGGTGTGAAGCTAGACGATTCAGGCTACGGTTCACAGACTCCGTGACGTGGTCGCTAAATGGATGATCAGATTACCACAAATCATTTCACAGACATAGAAATGCTACAAGTGACTGATCTAATTTCAGATCTTGTGTTATTTCCTGGTCTCTGTATTTAAGACCCGGAAGGAAGCGTTTCAATAATGGTTAAGCTGCCGCATGATTGGCTGTTATAATTCATCATCATGCCCATCTCTCCAAAGCTTCTGCTGGGGTTTATTTATTTCCCCTCTCTCTCTTTCAGCATGGGCCTGTCTGATTTCATCTGGCGGGCATGCTTCCTCTGAGTTGGTAAGACAGTCACGTCTGCCATGGCAATACAAGAGAAGGCACAGAGAACCTGTGATCCCGCATCAACGCACAGTTAAGTGGGAGACGGTGGCTGTGGGCGAAACAAATCTTTGTATTTTCATGAAAATACAAAGCAGAAGCGGACTCGGTTCCCGACCGCATTCCACTCACCCTGGCTTGTGTCTGGCTGCAAACTGGGAAAGGCCCTGCAGTAAGGCGTCTGTAACGTGAATATCATGTATCTCATCAACCGAGTGTCTCTGCATTAGAACAGCCAACACGCTACTGATGACAGAACGTCAAACCAGTAATTCACAAGCTGCATTTCAGCAGAAAAAAAAGGCGGGGGGTGGATATACACTCAAGACCATGGGGACCTCTGCTGGGAGGAGGGAACGATGTGGCAGGGCTTCTGGGGTTCAGACCATGCTGTTTCTCGACCTGACTCCAGGCTACTCAGGTATTCATGAAAAATCACTGGGATGTGGCCACGATTTCCCAATGAAAGTACAGAGACACATATAGACATAGTAAATGCTGCAGTTTGTATCTGTACTTGTTTCTATGTCCCTACAGGCATTTATGACTGTGTATTCATATGCCTGTAACTGTAATTGTACCCATTTCTGTATCTGTATTTAGGAATTGGTAACTGTATCCATGGGGCTTCCCTGGTGGCTCAGTGGTATAGAATCTGCCTGCCAGTGCAGGAGACGAGAGTTCAATCCCTGGATTGGAAGATCCCCTGGAGAAGGAAATGGCAACCCACTCCAGTATTCTTGCCTGGAAATCCAATGGACAGAGAAGCCTGGCGGGCTAAAGTCCACAGGGTCACAAAGAGTTGGATATGATTTAGTGACTAAACAACAACTCTATCCGTATCTATGTATCTTCATGCACCTGTATTTGTAGAGTCACACAACCACTCTGGCTTCTTCCTAGGTGAGAGGTGGTTGTTGTTCAGTTGCTCAGTTGTGTCCACCTCTTTTCAATCCCATGGACTGCAGCACACCAGGCTTCCATGTCCTTTTCCCAGAGTTTCCTCAAACTCATGTCCATTGAGTCAGTGACGCCATCCAAGCATCTCATCCTCTATCACCCTCTCCTCCTGCCCTCAATCTTTCCCAGCATCAGGGTCTTTTCCAATGAGTCAGTTCTTCACATCAGGTGCCCAAAGTACTGGAACTACAGCTTCAGCATCAGTCCTTCTAATGAATATTCAGTGTTGATTTCTTTTAGGATTGACTGGTTTGATCTGCAGTCCAGGGGACTCTCAAAAGTCTTCAGCACCACAGTTTGAAGGCATTTATTCTTTGGCACTCAGCCTTCTTTATGGTCCAACTCTCACATGCATACATGACTACTGGAAAAACCACAGCTTTGACTATACAAAACTTTGTCAGCAAAGTGATGTCTGCTTTTTAATACATGGTCTAGGTTTGTCATAGCTTTTCTTCCAAGGAGCAAGCATCTTTTAATTTCATGGCTACAGTCACCATCCACAGTGATTTTTGGAGCCTAAGAAGATATTATCTGCCACTGTTTCCACTTTTTCCCCATCTATTTGCCATGAAGTGATGGGACCAGATGCCATGACCTTAGTTTTTTGAATGTTGAGTTTTAAGCCAGCTTTTTCACTCTCTTCCTTCACTTTCATCAAGAGGCTTTTTAGTTCTTCTTCACTTTCTGCCATAAGGATGGTATCATCTGTATATATGAGGTTATTGATTCCAGCTTGTGCCTCATGCAGCCTGACATTTCACCTAATGTACTCTGCATATAAGTTAAATAAGCAGGGTGACAATATACAGCCTTGACGTACTCCTTTCCCAGTTTTGAACCAGTCCATTGTTTCATGTGAGAGAAGGACTTTAAAGCTCCAGACTTTTCTCTTCCCTGGCTTGGAGGCTCTCTCCCCAGTGAGGCTGGGCATGGAACAAACCCTTTAGGGGGCTCAGGTTGTGTCCCTGCTTCTGTAAGACCTGCTGGCCCCATAGGTACATCTGCACTCAGGCTCACTGAAGTCACCCAGGGAATGACATCCATGTCCCTTCATAATCAGGTAAGATGGTTTGTGAAGGGACAGTTGGGAGGGGGGTCAGTATCTGACAGAGGGGTGAAGGGTGAGCTGTTCCCAGAAGGGGCTTGGATCTGCCCTTCCCAGCCCAGCCCCTGCCATGGGCCCAGCAGGCATCACTGTGACAATCTCTGTCCCCCAGGTTCCTGCCCCTCCAAGACCAACCTCACCAGGACACACAGAAACCACATGCCCCAACATGAACCTGCACCTTGCCAAAGTGTTTTAGTTTAAAATTGATGGGTGTTTTTTATATGCATGGGATATGCAAGCAGGTAGCCCCCAGACACAAATCCCTCTGGAAGGAACCCTATCCCGTTGCATTCGTCACGTGAACCTGCACCCAGACAGAGCTGTGCACACTGTACACAATGGGGCCAGGCCCTACCTGTGATCCTGAAAACTGCTGTCTTCAGGGGGCCCCTGGGAACAATGGGGAACAACTCAACACGCACAGGGTCCTCAGAGGAGACAAGGAACATGAGACACACCCAATCCCAGCCAGCGTGAGACCTAAGGGTGAGAGAGGCTGGGTCTCTGGACCCCTCCACTGCATCCCCCAGCCCAAGGTCTGCATGATTTTTCTCTCAAGGTCCAAGCAGCAAATACTCTTGGCTTTCTAGGCCTCACAGTCTCTACTGAAACAACTCAGTTCAATGGCTGCAGCGTGACAGCTGCTGCAGATGACTTGTAAGTAATCACCTGTGCTGCTGCACAGGATTTACCACGTGGGCCACAGCCTGCTGACCCTGCACTTGACTGTGAAGTCGCTGAAGAGTTCTAGGCCTACACCTCCCTCCTCATCATCCAGGGCTCCCTGACTTCCCCTGGCCCTCCTCAGACCTCAAGCTGGCTCCACGGTGGAATCCCCTGGAGCTCTGAAAGGTCCTGGAGCCCACATCCAGCAAATCTAGAACCTCTAAGGTGGGAACGGCTCCCAAGCTCCCCAGTAATTCCCTTACTAACAAGTTTGAGAACTGCAGTCCTCAGTGTTGATGGCTGATGTCGAGGAGTGGGCTGGGGTGGGGCTGGAGGTAACGCAGCCCCAGGAAGGACAGTGGGGCTCCAGTGATCCTGGAGGACTCAAGGTGTGGGGACACTGCTGCAGCCGGACCCCACGCTGCGTGGGTGGGGAGTAAGGATCCAGGCAGGCAGCCTTGGATCCCCTGCTGTCACTGAAGTCAGATGAAACACTCAGATCACCCAGGGAGTCTGGGAGGGGGTGATGCTGCTGAGCCCTCTAGACCTGGTGGGTTAGGTCAGCACACAGACAGAACAGGGACGGGGGACTTACACATTCAACTACTTCCCTTCCACTCCTGCCCACCACCCATGCTCTGACCAAGAGGGCTTAATTGTCGGGGGGACTGGAGTCAGTCTGAGCCTGTGTCTCCATTTGGGTGACACAGTGAAGGGTGTTCCCTGACCCCAGGAGCAGGAGGCGAGAGTGCCCGCCAGGTCGCTCACGGGGGCCTCTGTCATCCTGTGAAAGGCCAGGTGTAACATGACTGTAGACAGTCTTCACACAGCCTTGGGACAGGGGACAGCCTGGACTGAAAGCTCAGGAACACGTCACCACAGTAACGTGCCACCTCCCACAGCTGAAAGCAATTAACTGGAGAACCCGGGTCTGTGCTCGGAGCTCAGGTTCGCACAAAGGATGCACACCTGAGCTGACAGCCCCACCCCTTCCCCAACCTGGCGGCCCTTCCTGGAAGGAGCCCTCCTTCACGGAGCAGGTGTGCGTCGCCCTGGCCTTGCAGAGACGGTGTGCCCCCTTCCTTCATGGCGGTGACCCAGCTACGTGATTCTGACCACCCGTGACAAAGAAAACACCCAAGCACCACAAGGGAGCCAGCAATCGGAGATGGGGGGCCTGGGACATTGGCTCCTGCGAGACAGAGGAGCTGAGGGCAGAGGGACAGTGTTGGGCCCAGGGAGTCTGTGGCCAAGGCTGCACTAGGGCTGCAGACAGGAGTGCGGCCTGCGGGGGATGGAGCAGCCCCTGCCACCCACTGTCCTGCTCGAGGGAATTAGGGATGCATTCCTGGGCCCCCCTCTTCCGAGTCTCGTCCACATCCATACAGGTCACCCCTCTACCCCGGGCGGAAGGGGCACAGTATCAGGAGGGCACTTGGTTGATGCCCGCCCCTCCCACCAGGGCTCCCAGGGGCCCTGAAGCCCCACAGAGCTGGGAGTGTCACCTCTGGCACAGACGCTTGAGCGCTGGGACCACTGGGGATCCAGGAGGCTTGCAGCACCCACCCCCCACTCCTCATCTCCTGCCTGTACCTGTGGACACCCCAGAGCCCACATCACCTGGAAGAAGATGGGCATGGAGGGCAGCGAGTCAGTGCAGCCAGAACGAGGGGATCGTGTGCCGGGCTGGCACCACCCACCCTCCCTTGGGTCCCAAACAGACAAGGACACCACAATGAGGACCTCTGCCCTTCAGGAAATCCTTTACCAAGAAGATGTTGCTGCACGTCGTGTGGCATGAGGATGCCTGAGTGGAATTTTAATTAAGAAGCAGGAAGCTACGTCTTCAGGCATCTTCCCTTGGACCATTTCTAATTAACCACCCGGGCCCACGGCTTCAGTTAGTGCCAGTGAATATGCAACAAAGTCAAAAAGATTTCAAATCAGCAGCTGGGGAGAGAGCAGGGGGTGAGAGAAAGGAGGGCTGGCTTCACAATATTTAGGACATATCCCTGTGGGGGAGGGGGACAGGGTGGTGGCTTCAGTGCCGTCCATAGACCCTCTCTAAGTCCATCCTCTCACCACCATCACTGGTGACATGGGAAGTTGGGTTTTTCATTAGGATTGGGAGGTGATGAATGAGGACACCAAAGGCACAAGTGTCTCCGGCTAGAGTCCCTTCCCCTGCCTTCAGTATCAGGGTCGCCCAAGCGTGCTTCAAAGACAGTATCCTTTGGAGAGGTAATAAGCACAGCCTGGATCCCACCCTGGAGGTGTGTGGAGAGCATGCTCTGGAGCCCCAGCCCAGAGTGTGAAGAGTGTGTTCTGTGGATGCTCAGGGTGGGCAGGAGGGATCTGGGGGAGGTTCCTCGGTGTCAGACCCCAACGCCAGAGGGGAGAGATGTTCAGACCGGGACAGCATGGGGATGCCTCACCCCTGACCAGATCCCAGATAGTGAGCAGGGTCCAAGGATGCTGTTCCCCTCTCCCCAAAAACCCCTCCCCACAGGGCTTCCTGAGAAGCCCCACCTGCAGACCCTGGAGTTCAGGGGGGTAACCCCCGGGCAGTCATGTGGTTCAGGCCCGAACAATCATCTGTCTCCATCTCAGCCTCCGTTATTGGCTCTGGGACGGGCACCTGACCCGCAGGAGCCAATCAGAATCTGCCCTGGGACTTCTGCTGGGATTGCTGGGAGCAATGCCTCCCTCCCCACCCTGAGCTGCAAAGCTGGAGGATATTGTCAGGGTGCTAGTTCCATCACGTCCTCCCCAGGAAAGCCTGCCTGACCCCGATGGAGCCAGCGAGGAGGCAGCAGGGCCATGAGCTGAGTAGGAGATACCAGCTGACAGCACTGAGTGCCCAAAACCAGCCAAATCTGATTCCCCTGTGCTTCCCAGGACTGAGCCTTTTCTGCTCAAAAGAGCTCAAGCTGGTTTACTGGCACCTGGGGAGAAGGAAGAGGAGAGATAACAAGAGTAAGACGGCAAGGAGAAGGGGAGGAGGAGAGGAGGAGCACACCCAAAGCAATACAGCTGCAATCACCGGCTAGGAGTTCATCATTCAATCTGCTCCTCTATAAAACAGAAATCACCATCTCTTCAAATAGCTATTTTAAGGGCAAGGAAAAGAGACATTTAATGTAAAAACATCTTTTTAAAAAGATCTATAAATCTGAGCCTTTATCATTAACGTTAAATTACTACTACTACTAAGTCGCTTCAGTCCTGTCTGACTCTGTGCGACCCCATAGACGGCAGCCCACCAGGCTCCCCCGTCCCTGGGATTCTCCAGGCAAGAACAATGGAGTGGGTTGCCATTTCCTTCTCCAGTTTCCCTTTAAAATTGGAGGAAGTTAAATTACTTCACCGGAAACCAAGAATAAGGACCCAGAGTTAGAACTGTGACCTATGCCTAGTCAATCGGAGCATTTCAGAACTTTGGCCAATCAGAGCATTTCATTCCTCTGGGAGGGCTGACCAATCAGGACAGTCTGTTCCTCTGGCCAATCAGAACATTCTGCTTCCACTGGCCTCAGTGAAGGCTGGCCAATCAGAGCATTCTATTCTTCTGGCCAATCGGAGCATTTTGCTCCTCTGACCTCAGTGAGGGGGTCCATGGCAGGCAGAGTTCCAAGTCAAGCCCGTTAGAAATGATGAGAATCGATCCTAGGATTTTGTGGGACATGTCAGCAGAACAGTAGCAAGAAAAGCAAAGGAGTTTTTTTTTCCCCCCAAGATGGATAATGGAATTTTGTATGGTCCTAAGAGTTTCTTACCAGCATCTGGGGCAGCCTAAAATTGGAGCCAATTTATAGGAAAACAGAGCTGAGATGTGAGAAGCCAGAAACACGTGGAGATGGCCACGTGTGAACCTTGAACCCAGCAGCCACAGCAAGCATTCCTGACTATGAGTTTATAAATCCCGATTTCTGTCAACCTTTCTGAGTAGGTCCTTCATAATCACAGGAGTTCTGTTACCTGTGGTTCCCAGGGAGCTTTGACTAAAACTTCTAACGCAGCCTTGGATCCTGCATCTCCTTGACCATGGAGATGTGCATGTGAGGAAATTACGAAAGAACAGTGAGAAGGAAAAGAACCAGCTGGGTCTGCACTGCCCCTCCTGGGTGCACACCCATACCAGTTGCTTTAGCGGGAAAAGCACCACGGGCCTTAATCCAGTCTGCATTAAATCTGAAAACATGGCCTTGCCAAGTATGTCTTGGGGTAATGAGGCTCTGGGTCACAGGCCACAAGCAGGGGCTGTAACAGGGCTGATGTCGCCACAGCCTCAGACATCACTCCCAGGGACCCCAGCCCCATCTCCACACAGCCCAGTGCTCCCTCTACTCCACTTCCCCCAGCCCCGCCCAGCTCCGTGCCCACCGGACAGAGAACATACCACAATGATGAACAGGGCAGGGGCCACGAAGGCCCAGATGGCGCCATTCCCGAGTGATAGCCAGCAACTGCGGAGGGAGACAGAAGGTTACTTCAGTGCATCACCCACCCACTCCAGCGCAGGGGCCCTGCATCCAGAACAGGACAGGGCCAATGTAGGCATGGTGACAATAATGCTGTTAATCCCAACAGACGTGCCCATATCCTGCTCACAATTTCAAGAGCATTCCACTCTTGGGAAGAATGTTCTGGGTCTGCAGACTGGCTCAGGGAAAAAAAGGCTTTTACCTAGTGAGGGTCACCTAGTTAGTAAAAAACTTCATCTCTGAAGAGTCTAGCCAAAATCCAACAGAGGCTTTAATTTTATTATAATAAATAAATAGGTTTTTGTCTATTGGAGGAGGGAGGAGGCATCATGTGACACAGGACTGACCGTCTTCATCAGCTCATCAGCTATCTGTCAGTTCCTCTCCTGGCAGTGCCCACTTAGCTGAGAGGAATGGTTCCCCAGTGGATCCCAGCCACGGCTCTGACTTCCAGAGAAGCTTTGTCTGGGATGTAGGGTCCAGTTATAAGGTTGTGGATTCCAAGATGTGATTCCAGGGTCTCAGACAGGACCGCCAGCCATTCTACTACCTCATTTCTCTCCAAAGCCTCAGAATTGCCAAGAGCCTGGGTGTCCCTTAGACACATCCCTCCCTGGATCTGGGTGCAGCCCCAGGGGCCTGGCATACCCGCTGGGATCTGGTCAGGCCCATGACACATCCTCACTGACTCAGGACGTGAATGTCACCTGGTCACTCACTCACACCTACTCAAGGAGCCTGGCCTCTGCCCCCAGCTCTGCAAACCCAGAGACATATCATCCCCTGTAACTCCATAGCGGCCCCTGAGGCAGGCACTGTGATGATGCTCACCCTGCGGAGGATGAGCCTGAGGCCCAAGGAGGTTAGGGGACCCAAGTCCATGCTCCTGCACCTGCCTTTCTGGCCCCAGTCCTCCCCTCCGAGACCTCCTGGATCAGGAGACATGAAGTGCACCAGACACGTGACAGTGCCTGTAAGAGGCTTGTTCCTGTCTGGAACCCAGACCCTGGAAAGAAGAGCCTCCTGTCTGAGGATGAGGCATCTCCCATGGAAACACACGGCAAGTACAGTGGTCCCTCTGCAGTGGGGCAGTTTCAACCCAGGCTCCCTGAGAGGGTGATGACTCTGCAGGAGGAAGCCCGTGCTTTCCACTGTTGTCATGCAGAGTGTTAAGTGGACGAGCATCCTCAGATCCCCCATCCCCACCAGACACTCAGTGACCCTCTGGACATTTGCCAAGGCTGCCTCACTCTCAGGCACGTGAATGGGTGAGAGGCTTATATCAGACTCAGACCCTGGAGCTGAGCCACACGCTGTGGGCGGCCAGCATCTGCACTCCCAGATGGAAAGAAACTGAACAAATGCCAACGAGATGTGTTTGAGACGAAGTTTCTTCTTTTAATTTGTGCCTTGACTTCGGATACCACGCAGGCTTGCAAGGAATGGGCCAGAACAGTGGTTGTTTAATCATTCTTCTTTCAGTATGCACTCAGATAGCAATTTCTTTAAAAGCCTCATCTCCAGGAAATTGTTGCCCTAAAGTGGAATAAGCCAGATTCCTCCCAGTTTAGTGACTCAGTTGAGAAATTATCTCAGGCTGAAGCTATGACCAAGTTTAACTCCCTCTCTCTTCTTAAACTCTCTCCATGGTGTTTTCTCTCAGTGGCTTGAGGGGGCAGCCTCCTGAAGACGGTTGAGCTAAAGCCTTTTTCTCTTTGGGAGAAAAGGAAATTAACTTTCTAGAACCTGAACACCTGTTCTGGCTGCACAGCACCAATCCAGCCTCTTCTTGATTCAACTCTGGACCCACCAGCTGCAGTTTCAAAACGGTGGCATGAGGTCTAGAACAGGGTCCCATCTGCTGCTGCCCCCGCGAGGAGAACCTTGGGGCCCACCGGTGCACACCGGTCTACACACGCACAGTCTTATGTTCACTCGGCTGTAACTGAATGAGACTTCTTATGAACTAGGCACTTGCTGACCAACCAAGGGAAGGACTCAACACAAAACTGGGCTCCACAGGTGACCAGACAGCATGTCTAGGAAAACTGCATGGATGGAAAGTTCGCATTAGAAACCTGTACTGGCCACCCAGTCCTGGAGGCACTAGGATCCCCTCATTGCTAGTTTCAAGGTGGGAGAAAGCACAAAACACTTTTTTTTTAACTGTCAGGGCTGGAAGATGCCAGCCTTGGACAGACCCCTCCCCCAGAAGAACACAGGAGGACAATGAGCCGAGGCCATGGGGACCCTCCCCACGGGAGTCCTGCCAACACAGGAATCACCATTTTACTTACTTCTTACTTGTTCCATAACTGTCCATGGCAAAGACTATTGAAATGATACAGATCAAAAGAGGAAAACCTGCAGAAAATGAGAGCAGAGAACCGTATTAGCGCCAGTCTCTTTTGATGCATTTATTCATTTTATACCTGATGGATACAAAAAACTGTGCTGAGTGCTGAGGGCACAGAACAGCCTCTAGGCTCCAAGGACTTAGAGTCTAAACAAAGAGATAACACACGGGTGCATTTTAGGGCAGATCCATTATGAATCTATTCTATATCTGAAAACAATCACTTCTGGCTGCTCAGAAAGCAGCCGTGCATCCTCCGGGCCTCTAACTGATCAGTGCTTTGAACACAGGGTCTCCCTCTGCTCCCCTGCAAGGAAGGGACGGCGGGGGGCGGGGGCTGTGCGGAGACAGCAAGGGGTCCCTTCCACCCACTGACCTCCCCTCCAGGAGAAAGGGCTCCCAACCAGGAAACTGCACTTGGCAGATTCTGAGGGGAAAAGGATCGGGGGAAAACAAGTGGCTCTCTGTCGCCCGCCCCTGAGCTGGGTCTGTCCCACCCATGGGAGACCTGCTCCAGGACCCAGAGGGAAGCCTGTTCCTCTCCCCACCACCCCCACTCACTCCAGGCCTGGGCACCTCAAGGTCACAGCCCTCCTGGGATGTCTGGTGGCTCAGTCAGCAGAGAGCATGCCTGCCCTTCTGAGGATCAATTTTAAATTATCTTGAAAAGGAGTTTCTGGAAAATCATCCCATCTCTGAAACACTTTGTCTTGATGTCAAAATAGTCTGCATCACAGGACATCTGCACAAGACAGTCACCGGGCTCTCACAGGAAAAGAGCAGCCTCTGCGGAGAAGTGCTGGGGCCAGGAGGAGGTGCGCCTCTCACCGCTGACCCACTACCACACTGGGTTCTCTACCCGCGTGCACGATCTCATAGGAGCCAGAGCCTTTCCAGGTGTTGGAGCCGCTGGCTGCAGGCCTCCTGCCTTGATGGACCCAGAGTCACAGGAGACAAGCGGGGACCTGGGACCAGGCCCCCACCCTGCTGCCCACTCACTGAGGGCCTCAGTTTCCTCAGATGTCACAGGGAGCCCCCACTGCCCGGCACACTTGGGGAAGCCCAAGCCTCGGGGTGCAGGAGAAGTGGGTGCTGCAGAAGCACTGGGCCCCAGGACAGCCTGGCTGGTGCACACGGGGCCCTGCAGGGTCCCCAGGGCCCCGTTCGGGTGGGTTCTGAAAGCTGCAGGAAGAACTGGAGGTGCCAGAGAGGATGGAGTTTCAAACTCAGTGGCTGAGGCTTCACTTGGAGCCACCACACCTCTCTCCACTGATCCTGGCCATGGTGGGGGCCTGAGTCAGAGGCTGTCATCTCTTTACTGCCCAGAGTTAAATGGAAGAGTCGAAGCTTCTTTTTCTGCCTCACAACTGCGGTGTGATGTGTTTCTCCCACGATCCCCAAAGCAACCCTGACAGTTCTTGGTCACAGCTTCCCCTGCACCATCCTCTGTGTCCTACAGAGGACAGGCCACGGAAAGGTGACCAGAAGGGTCTGAGAAGAGGGCAAGCTCCACTCTGCTTTCTCTGAAACATGCTGCAGGAGCCACGGGGATCGGGTGAGCATGTGGTTAAGAAGGAAAATTCACAGGCAGCAAGAGGAGGAGCATGGGAGCAGGATGCAGACATCAGCCAGCAGGAAGAGCCTGGGCCTTGGAGCCAAATGACATGTGGTTCTAGCCCCAGGGCCACCCTGGAACAGCTGCGCAGCCTCAAGGGCTCGGCTGAACCTCTCTGAGTCACCAGGTTCTCACTCTGTAAATGGAGGTGACATCAGGCTAATGTGAGGACCACACGAGCTGAGGCCGTGGACGTGACCCAGGAGGCACTGATGTACAAAACCCATCTCTGTACAATAACCTCCACTATTACTAAAAAACTCAGATGTCTTTTCCACTGTTGCTATCATCTGAAATTCATACCTCAATAACCCATGCAGACACGTGACCTGCTTCTGCAAACAACTTGACGTCCCTCTGGTGCTGTCCAAGGATGTTGACCGTATGGAGCTCAAGAAGTGCTCTCTGTAGGCTTCCCTGGTGACTCAGTGGTAGAGAACCCACATGCCAATGCAGGAGACATGGGTTCAATCCCTGGTCCAGGAAGAGCCCACATGCCATGGCGCAACTAAGCCCGTCCACCACAACTACTGAGCCTGTGCTCTGGAGCTTGGGAGCCACGACTACTGAGCCCATATGCCCTGGAGCCCGTGTTCTGAAACAGGAGAAGCTGCAGCAGTGAGAAGCCCATGCATCGGAACTAGAGAGTAGTTCCCACTCTCTGCAACTAGAGAAAAGCCCACGCAGCAGAAAAGACCCAGAACAGCCAAAACTAAGTAAATAAATAAATCTTTTAAAGAAAGCAGTGTTCTCTTTGGAACGTGGTGACCTTTCAGAGGAACCACACTGGCTGTTGCCTCCTAAGACCCAGGGAAGTGGGGAGGGGTGATGTAAGGAGTGACCATAAGGACCATTGCTATGAAATATTAACCTGGACACACGGAGCAATGCATGGAGAGGATGGATAATATGAAATCCAACAGAGGGGCAGGGATGTCTCAGCAGAAAGGGGCAGAGAGATAACAATGCCAGGAGACAAGTGGTCCACGCTCTGGTAGAAGTCACTGAGGCTGTATTCTGGATGCCTCCCTCTGGGCACGTGGGAGGTTTGCACTTCCATATCCAAGGCTGTTGGATAATCAACTCCTGGGCAGTGAGTTGTTAACAGAAGGGACACATGCCTCTATCAGTTAAGTGTTTAATTTCCAGGGTGATATCCACCCAGACCATCTTCTCTCTCACAGCACCGAGCTATGGCTCAAGGTAGCAACTTCCCCATCACCCTGAGCTGCTGAGGGACTGCCCTGAGCAGAGCCCCTCTGCGCCCACCAGCCCACTGAGGAGACAAACGTTGCTGTTTTCAACCGATGTGAGTTGGAAGCTGCTTGTTATGGCAGCGTGACCTAGCCTGTCCTGATTGATACACCTCCCAAGAGCTTGGTACTATGTCACTTCCCTGGGACACCAGCACAATTTCAAAGAAAGGCAGGGTCCAAAATGAACTACGATGAAATTTCCAACCCTAGGTGAGTGAAAGTGAAAGTGTTAGTCGCTTAGTCATGTCCGACTCTTTGCTACCCTATGGACTGTAGCCCACCAGGCTCCTCTGTCCATGGGATTCTCCAGGCAAGAATACTGGAGTGGGTTGCCATGCCCTCCTCCAGGTGGTCTTCCCAACCCAGGGATCAAACCTGGGATCTCTTGCATTGCAGGCAGATTCTTTACCATCTGAATCACCAGGGAAGCCTAGATGAGTGGACGCTCACAATAGAAATGAAGTCATAACAGAGAAAAATGAAGCAAGCTGCATTTCTTTCGCTTCTGAGTTTATGATCATTTCTCTGACCACTTTGGAATTTGTAGTCAGAGATTCACATCTGCTGCACCGACACGTAAACAAACATTCAACTGTTTATCACTCACCTCCTCTCCCAGTTCCCAGGTGGACTCCTTGAGGACAGAGATTAAATTTCACCCGCCTTACAAGTTCAAGCATAGGGCCTAACATATAGAAAAACCTTGGGTAGGTTGTTCATGGGACACCCCCAATTCCAAGTCAGCTAAAACCACAATCCTTGAGTTTCAAAAAAATGATACTGTTTGAAGGTCGCTGTAAGAGCAGGCTCAAAATCTCTAGGGAAGTGGCCTCTCTCTGGGGGATCCTTCCTGTAGTGTGACCTCCCAGGGCCTTGGCTCAGCCTCCCGCCTCCTCCTAGTTAATAACTGCAGGTCGAGAGAGTCCAGCCACCTGCAGACTGTCTGTACTCAGGCCCAGAGCTAAGTCTAACCAATCTGAAGGAAGGATGCAGTTCTGAGCCCTGATGAAATCAGTTAAGGGGATGCAGACTGGAGACAGAGGTGGCAGGCCTGCTGGAATCCATCCCAGCCCTCTGTTTGCAGGGAGTCTCATAAGAACACCCACAGGGAAGACACTGGGACCAGAAACCACACAGTCACAGCCACTGCTGTCAAGCAGGAATGGAAACTCAGGGTTTCCAGATCTCCTCATTTTTCAAAAGAACCCCATAATTTTATGTAAACCTTCTCCATTTTTATATACTGGCAAGTATTTCATTGTTTTTCCTCTAATACATTGCAGGCTAAAGAAGCCATCCTTCATGGCTGGATTGGATTGTGACCCCCACCTCTACCCTGAACCAGCATAGATGGCTCCTGTTACTGCAGAGACAAAGTCCACACTTAATTCATTTCAACCGTCCTTGCTGTGGCTGTGGGGTGTGTATGTGTGCACGTGCACGTGTGTGCATGCGCACGTACACACAAATCTAAACTGGCCATTTCCATAAAGAAACTAGTCATCACAGGTGGTTGATCACACATCATCCTGTAAATGCTTACTAAATGCAGCATTTTGTAAGCTTACTAAATGCTTACTAAATGAAGAAGTCAGGCAGGAGCAACCCGCCTCTTTCAGGGAGTCACAGCAGGATGGAAGGAGACAGTTATGCTTGAGTGAGGCCAGTGAGTCTCCTCTCTCCTCATTCCATTAGCCAGCTCAAAGCACAAAATAAAATGTTTGTTTGCTCCCTGCACTACGAGGACTGTGAAAACTAAATCTATTGCAAGAAAACTAGAAAGGAGTAGCAGGTCCCTGATGATGGACTAATGCTTTGTAGCAAATGCAAGAATACCAGGTGTCCATTACTCTGGCAGGAAGCAGGGTCTCCTGTGCTCTGCTGCTCCACCTCAGGATGGGCAAGGAGAAAGTTCAACAAAGGAGTCATGTCGATGGGGAGGTAACTCCCAGGATAAAGGACCACCATAACTGATGAAAGTTAGCTTTTAAAAAAACATAAGCCTATAAAGTCTCTGTAAATTTTCCTAAGGGCTTGCTGCAAATTAAGAATGTATTCAAGAAAACCTACTAAAAACAGAGAGGAAAACAGAGAGACTAGGACACCTGGGCTACAATCTGCTCCACTCTAGGCAGGCATGGCTAATAAGACAGACGCCCTCCCCCAGGGCCCAATCCAAAGCCACAATATCTCCCTGGGGCAGACTGCCTGCATATCTCATTCTCCCTAGCACCACGATGCAGAAACTCTATTCCAAGTAAGAGCAACCAAGAGATCGGAATTCCTTTCCGCCTCCAACCACAACCCACAGTCTACAGAGTCCATTCCCCGTGTGACCGGCTGGGAACACAGGGACCCGACTGCCCTCCCCCCAGGGCACCCATATACTGTGGTATTAGAAGCTATCTCCCCCGCCCAGCACCCCACACTAAAGCTGGGTGTCAATCCAAGAGAAGCAGGCCACTGTTCCCACACTGGCTCAGGAGCATGCCTCTGAGATCTTTTCTAGACAGAAGGGAAACCAACCATTAGAATAGAACACTCCAAAGCACTCCCCATGGGAACTGACTTTTTTGAAAAAGAGTTGTGGGGAAGTTCAAGACTAAGAGTATCTGGCCTCTTCAAGGTGTTTCACATGAAGATGAAATCACAACCCACCTCTGCCCCCGGCCCCATCCCATCCCCACCTCCCCATCCCATCCCCACCTACCCCATCCTATCCCATAGTAGTAGCGGTGCTTGCTATCTTCTGATCCGAAGACCTTGATCACCATGCTGTACAGATGCAACCCTTCTACCAGCATCCACGCAAAGGCACTCAGGAAGAAGTAGTGCAGGAGCATGGCCAGCACCTGGCACGGGGCCTAGGATCAAAGCAATGCATAGAAAATAAGCTCTCTCGGGGTGTGAGCAATGCGTGTTTGCTGTTGTCTCAACCTCCCTCCACAGATTTTCTGGGGGTGCCTTATGGTCATGTGGCTTCATTTCTTCCTGGAGAGTCATGTTTTGCTTTTCCCGGGGGGAGTGATTTGAGTGGAGCACGTGACTCAAGCAGTAGCCAATCAGAACCCTCCCCAGGCACAGTGATTGGTTCATGAGAGGGCAGGGAATTGGCCCGGCCAATCAGCATAAATATCCCCATCCCTGCCACAGGATTGGTTCAGGGGCGGACATGTGACTGGCCAGGTAGATGGCCTGAGCTCCGGAGTGGGTGGAGCCATCAGCAAGCAGGTTTCCCTCATAGCTCCAGACCTGAGGACCCTAGCCTGGAGCTTATGAAGTAACCTTGGCTCTGCTGCCGGAAGGTGCTGCAGAGCAAAGTGTATGAGGGGAATGGAATTGAGGGGAAGAGAGAAATCAGCACGTGACGTGTCTGTTTTAGTTCTCTACTTCAAGGTGTTGGTTACTGAACAGCCTGAGCGACACAGCCGCTTCTCTGGAGTTTACCCTCAATGGTGTGTAATAAACAGAGATGTACAAAGTGTATGAGGGGAATGGAATTGAGGGGAAGAGAGAAATCAGCATGTGACGTGTCTGTTTTAGTTCTCTACTTCAAGGTGTTGGTTACCTACATGGAGCTGAACTGCCTGAGCGACTCAGCCGCTTCTCTGGAGTTTACCCTCAATGGTGTGTAATAAACAGAGATGTACAAACTATCTGTAATGTCTGCTTTTCTTGGCTGTTCGGGGCACTGATAGAGGCCCGCCTGCCTTCTCTCTGACTGGGAGCTGTGCTCCTCTCCTCTGTTTAGAGCATCACGGGGCATCTGGTCCTTCTTGCTCCGAGTGTCACGGCCACAGCTTCAGGCTCAGCCACGTGGCCTCAGATTCTCCCTGGGACCTCGATCAGAAATTTCACACACCGCTCCCCCCACCCCGCCCCAGCCCCTATGTTCTCTGTAAGTCCACAGCCATCCAACCCTAAGCTCAGATCAAAGGGCCAGGGAACCAGGAGTCGTGGAGGAAAACAAAGATGAAAACCAAGAACAACCATCTCTGTGGGGACTCTATGTCCTGTCCTCCCAAGGCCCCTTGGACAGTTAATTCTTAGGGGAAGAAAAAGGAACAAGCTGCTAAAATGCTGTGCTTCTTGTCATCAGGCTCTGTCAAAGTTAGATATAAATATGGGACATATCTATTATTTTTGTGGTCCCAGTATTCATGGCTCTGTGTCTTTTAGGACCAGCTTCCCCCTTCATCTGGGGAGCACCTTCATCCCCTATACACACACACAGAGGCTCTGATGAGACCAGCCACCATAGTCACCTTTCCTATCTGTCACAGAAGTCATCCAGTGGGTGGATCACTCAAGCAGATCCACCCATTGGAGCCCTGCCTGGGATTTCAGACACATGGGCTGGGAGGGAGAATACTCCCGGGTCCCTGGGATCATCATCTGGACAGTGGATGCCTGGGCCACTTCCCCTCCTGCTGCCATCACACCGTGGGAGCTCACTCCTCTCAGTGTGGCTTGGGCCAGCAGCATCAGCATCACCCAGATGCTGGATGGAAACAGGAACGCCAGATCCTGCTGAACCTTAATCTACATTTTAAGAAAATCCCATGCGATGATCCACAGTGGAGTTTGAAAAGCATCCTGTAGGAGAGAATAAGGCTGGTGCAGGTTCATCTGTCCACAGCACAGCCAAGAACTTCTTAGATGCTTGGTTGAACCCCTAAACCTGAAAGCAGAGGAGAGTGGATCTCTCCTTAGGCAGCAGCCCCAGGACAGGCAGGTGGGCTGAGGACCCTCCAGGGCATAAGGATAAGACGCTCTGCTGACCCTCACTTAGGGGGATAAAGAGTTCATCTTCCTTTAGCCAAATGTGATTGTATCCCAGGACCACTGATTCATACAGCTCGGGTCTCCTTATGTCCTAGTGTAGAGCAAGCCCATCTCTGCTTCTCCTTCTCATCAACCAGGCTTATAACCCACATCACCCAAGCCTGGGTCATTCTGGCCTCAGCATTTGACTTACGGTAAGATCTAAGACTTCCTAGCTCCCCAGAGAATTCCCTGCCTGATTCGAACGGTACAGAAATGTAGCTCTAGGTCTTCACAGTCCGTTTGTGGAGAGGACTGGGCAGGCAGAGGAGGGGTGTGACTGTGTGCTGTCAGAGCAGAAATGGAGAGCAGTGTCTGCAGCAAGATTGCACGAGGTCAGACTTCGGTCGGCACTTACCTGGGCGAGGCACTGTAACCCTCTGTGCCCCAGTCCTGCCTCTGTGGCATCACTTCCTGGGCTCGATACGAGGGTTACCTGAGTGGATCTACGTAAGCCCTCAGCACAGCGCCCAGCATGCAGTTAGGGCCATGCTTCACTACCAAGACAGATGTGAGCAGGGAGGCCAGTTCACGCCGGTCGTCTTCCCTGTGTCTCCCAGAGGAACCACAGCCTGGCTGTCTAGTGGTCTGAATTCGGAGTTGAAACCAGCAGGTGCCACCCCTGCTGATGCCCCCCTGGTGGTGAGAGGAGGGCATGGGAGGGAGGCCCACTGTGGACACATTAGGACCCAGGGGACCCACTCACCGTGCCCGGCTCAAAGCGGAAGCTGATGAGCAGCAGGACCTGGGCCACCAGGACAGCGCAGGACAGGTTGGCGTGGATGTGGTAACGCTGGTTCCGGATGGTGCTGACTGAGCTGGGGGCAGAGAGGCACCGGCTCAGCTGTGGCTGCCCCCTACTGCTCCTCCAAGGACCACCAAAGAGGCCTTGATAAACCTGCCTGGGTGCCACCACTTCCAGTTATGAACCCTCAGTGCCTCGCTATTACTCCTGGAAATGACCCAGCTCATTCCACAGGCCCTGCAGGACCTGGCCCTTGCCCATCACTCCGACTCAGCTCTTTCCTTCCTCTGGTCACAGACCCCTTTTTCTGGTTCTCCAAGATCCCCAGCCCACTCTATCCTCAGGGTCTTTGCACCAGCTATTACTCTGCAGTAAAGTCCCTCCCTGGGTCTCCCATTAGAACTTCCTGAGCCTGAGGGAGGCCCACTTCCTCTCTGAACTGCCCCCAGGGCTCAGACAGCTGTAGAGATGTGTGTTCAGGCCTTCGCATCCTCACTTGTCATCTGCCTCCCCACCCCCACCCCCAATCAGGCATGCTTTTACTGTCGGTTGCAACAGCGTCCTCAGAGGTGACTATAGGCCTGGGTGGGTTGGAGTGGGGGGCGGGGGTTTGGACTTGCTGAGTAAATAGCTGAGAAACAAGGGAATCAAAGCAGGAACATTCCGAGTGTAACACTGAGGCCCCTCCAAACCCGCCTCCATCTCCTCTCACCTGGCTCAGATCCTGCCAGAAGCTCCTGTGTACAGTGGGAACCCCCGCTCTGCCCCTCAGAGTGCCCAGGTCCCTGGTGGGCTGCAGCAGGGGCCCAGGGAAGCTAACAACCTCCCCTGCCATTGTGGCTGCAGCCCCCAGACCAACCAAATTGGGGACCCCCCTAGACAGTCACCCAGGTGACCAGTGCCCTCAAGGAACAGGGCAGGTGAGGAGGGGTGCCAACTTCCAGGAGGAACCCCATGAGCAGAGGAAGCACCTGAGCACCCCTTGAGACTGAGGCCCATCCAGGTGTGAGTAACACGCCCTCCTTAGAGGTCCAACAGCTCTGAGGGGAGTGTCCAAACCCATCTTCCCAGCTGACTGCCCAGACTCTTGGCTCTGATCTTGTTTTTCTGTTCCAGTCCTGAAAGAGCCATGGGCAGACTTAGCTGCCAGTATCCACTCGGTGGCAGGGGTTGGGGGTATCCTCAAGCTCTGACCAGACTGATGTGACTTCAGCCGGGGGAAGGGGCCCTCTAGGGATCTTACCCCTGGGGCTTCCAGCAGCCCAGCCCCACAAGGATCTGGCTGCTTTAATAACATTTTGGGTGGGTGGGGAGGGTCCTCTGTTCTGGCACTCACCTGGTCAAAGGCCAGAAAGTCCTGTGGGCTGGGGACCTTTCCAGAACTTTCCAGCTTAGCTCAAGCCAGGTGCCCTTCAATTCCACAGCCCCTCCTCTCTCCTCCGTCTTTTCCAGCACCCCACAGGCCCCCCACACCCCAGATCTCAAAACAAAAGGTACTTGAGGAACAACCTGTCACACACCGTGTGCAGAATCTAAACAGAGGCCAGCATTTGCCGCCCACCCCCACCCCCAGCCCAGCACAAGTGCCAGAAGGGACATCGAGGTGGGCACGAAGCTGCCCAATCTCCTGGGCCCCGGGTGAGAGCAGAAGATGACTCACGAGAGCACGGCGAAGGTGACCAGCGTGACGGCCAGGCAGAGCATGGACAGTGAGCAGCCGATGTAGCTGATGGACGAGAGCGCCACCTGGTGTCCGCGTGTGAGCTGTGCGGGAAGCAGAGCGGAGGTGGTCAGCCATCTGGTCCAGGTCCTACAGGGGAACTGGCCCAGTGGTTAGTGCCGCCCGAGCCTGACTGAGGACAGGGGGTAGAGTTCAGGTTGGAAAGGGTCCCGGGCTAATGCACAGCTGAGCACCAGGTAGTCATCGGGCTGTTCTGAGTTGGTGGTGACTGACAGTCCCTGCTTCTGCCAGATACCCTGCTGTTGCCATCAAGAGGGCGAAGCTTTTGATGTTGGCCCTTGGTTCTGTACATTTCAGATGCTCCAAACGGCTCCACCAATCACTCAGATTCCTCCACCTACCAGTCTCTGTGAGCCTACTGCCTACCCCTCCCCCAGCCATCCCCATGCAGCCTGCCTGCTCTGTGCCTCCCTGTCTAGAATGTGACAGCCACAGCTGCCCAGGAGATGTACTGTTTGCTTAAGAGCCTGACCCATAGGCCCTGGTTCAAGCCACAACATGCCCTTGTCTCCAGCCAATGACCTAGGAATGAATTTACACGTGTAAGATGCTCAGAGCGACAAGAGTTTGCTATTATCCCTGATGTCAAATACAGCATAAACAAACTCAGGGGGTTAAGTGGATGAAAAGTCACAAAGGATGGTGACAGAAACCACAGCTCACTTAAGAGACCAATCCAAGACTCCAGGAGCTAGCATTTAAAGGTCACACACATTTGAACCTGGGATCCAAGAAACTCCATGCTCCCTAAGCCACACAGCTAGAAGACCAGCTTCCAGCAGAGGTCGCTGCAGTACACTTCCCGCTGGGGCTCATGGCTCCTCCACCAGCATCAAAGACCCAGCCTGGAGTTCGCTCTGCATCTGTGTCCAGCCCCGGACATCAAGGACCCTCCAGCCTTGTCCAGGACACCCAGAACCTTGACCTCCAGCTAAAGTACCTTCTTCCCTGTTCATTGGGACCTGAACGTGCATGCTAAGTCACTTCAGTGCCATCTGACTCTTTGTGACCCCATGGACTGTAGCCCGCCAGGCTCCCCTGTTCATGGGGATTCTCCAGGCAAGAATACTGGACTGAGTTGCCATCCCTTCCTCCAGGGGATCTTTCCAACCCAGGGAATGAACCTGCATCTCCTGCATTGGCAGGCAGGTTCTTTACCACTGAGCCACCTGGGACCTAACCAGGAACAGAAGGAGGAAACGCTGAGATCTGTAAAAGGGCTGTTGGCCAGGATGGGGGAAATGCTACAGGCCCAGGAGGCCCCACCAGGAAAAGCAAGTGGATCACAAGGAACAATTTGGGAGCCAGCAGGTCTGTGCCTGAGGACTCATCACTTAATGGGGTCTACTTCCTTCAGATCTGAGTCACTCAACTCATCCCCAGTGGTCAGGAAACATTTCAGATCTCTGGCTGAAGGGAGGCAGAGGAGGCTGAAGCCTGGATCCAGCAGCCCTAGACATCAAGGCAAGGCCCTTGTGAGTAACTCCTATCTTTGCAGCACAGCAAGCTTCCTAGGTGGGTGGGGCCACTCCAGCAGCCTTCCTTCTCAGCAACATCACAAGATCTTGGATCCTAAACTTCCCCATCTGCAGATGGAACACACGGTGCTCCAAGTTATCAGATCCCCTAGGAAGGCAAACGGAAATATATTCCCGGAGCCACGCTCTCACACGGTATCACTCAACACTCTAATTCCTGTGAGATGTTGTCACTGGTCTTCTGTGAAATGATGTTTCTGGTTTTAGATAAGTTTCAGAAAAGTTGCACTCTCTATCTGCTTTTAAAGATGTTTTGGTGAATATAAGCAATCTAAGGCTTCTGAGAAATCCTACAGGTGAATATATATATATATATATATATATATATACACACATATATATATACATATATATATATACATACATATACATAGCTAGAGAGAGCTGTGTTAAACTTGGCATTTCTCAAACTCTTTGGGGGAGGGGAAGAGAGTACATCTTTGGAAGTGCTGTTACTTCAAGTGATGCTTTTGAGAAAGGGAAATGAAAACCCAAAAAGGAAACACGAACATTATACTGAATATGTCATCTTTCCTTGCTGTCTCGTAAGACAATAGAAGCGTCTTGTCACCATTACAATGATCCCTGCCTAGAGAAGGTGTGAAGTTTTGGTTACTGGAGTTTATAGACATCAGCAGGCCATCAGCTGTTCTTGGAAACTGAGGTCGACCTCGGCAGCGCTCACTAAACTGAAATTAACTTAAATGACCAGTGGAATTGCCAGCAAATGAAATATACCAGCATGTCTGTATCAACAAGGTAGGCTGGCTCTGGTGACATGCTCACCCCACTGCCACTGGGAAGTCCCCTCCCTAGTCTGGCCCCAGAGCGCAAGTTCTGTGCATGGAGTCCTCTGCACCCTGAGGTCTCAGCTCGTCCCCCTCCCTGCTCATTGCTCTACTGCCCAAACATCCCACATCCTCACAGTGTGAGCATCCCACTCTCTGACACCAGTCACATTTCATGGGGGGAAGTCTTCTCTCTCCCAGAGAGATGGGAGGCTCTTTGAGGACAGAGATCACATTCCTGAAACTTCTGCTGCCTGATCACCCACAGCTCTGAGAACAGCAGGTACTACTGAGAATGAGGGTTCATTTGCTGAAGGTTTCAGGGTAGAAAGAGCCCTCGAGTCTATTCCCCTGACTCCCCCACTGATTCACCATAAAATATGTATTTAATGTACATCATTGTGTGTATACCTCTTAGAAAAATAATGAAACTTTACCTCCTCCATTCACAGAGCTCTAATGAGCTTCCTGTGGGCTCATGTGAGGTTCACTGCACAGCATAAAAGCTTCCAGATGTGAGGGCTATACCTGGCCAGCCACACTCACTGAAATCTTTACCTGCTTTCTGCACACAGGCTCTGCCTAGTGCTTCTGATAAATGAGAGTCCAGCCCTAGCCTCACACCCACAGCTACCCCGTACTCTACCATATGCCCTGCAGCCCCACTGTCAACCAACCTGTGGAAAAATTGAAAGTGTTAATTGCTCAGTCTGATTATTTGCAACCCGATGCAAAGAATTCTTTGTAACCAGGCTCTTCTGTCCATGGAATTCTCCAGGCAATAATCATGGAGTGGGTAGCCATTCCCTTCTCCAGGGGATCTTCCTGACCCAGGGATCGAACCTGGGTCTCCTGCATTGCAGTAAGATATTTTTACCATCTGAGTTAACAACAGAAGGCCTCAACCAACCCTATTATCAACCAACTCAATCATCAACCCACCCCACCATCAGCCAACCTCACCATCAACAACTTTATTATCAACCAATTCTACACCATCAACCAACCCCACATCATCTGTCAGTCTCACCAGCAACCAACCCCACCATCAACTAATCTCACCATCAACCAACCCCACTGTCAATCAACCCCACCATCAGCCAACCCTATTATCAACCAACCCAACCCATCAACCAACCTTACCATTAATCAAAACTCACCATCAACCAACTCTTCACCACAGCTTTTACCAACCTCACCAAAGCCAGCCTTAAGCCAGCCACAACAGGGAACACTTTAAAAATGAGATAAGGCCCCTCCCTTGAGCAGAGCTATCATCCTGGCTGCTGCTGTTGCTGCTAAGTCGCTTCAGTCATGTCCGACTCTGTGCGACCCCATAGACGGCAGCCCACCAGGCTCCCCCATCCCTGGGATTTTCTAGGCAAGAATACTGGAGTGGGTTACCATTTCCTTCTCCAATGCATGAAAGTGAAAAGTCAAAGTGAAGTTGCTCAGTTGTGTCCAACTCTTAGCGACACCATGGACTGCAGCCTACCAGACTCCTCAGTCCACGGGATTTGCCAGGCAAGAGTACTGGAGTGGGGTGCCATTGCCTTCTTAGCCAGTCTCAAAATGCTCATACAGAGCATAAGGCAAGCTATTAATATATCGGAAGGTCATACTTTACACGGCACTTGCGTGATAAAGCAAGCCTATGAGGGGAAAATGAGAGATGATCAGAAGGACCTCTGAAAACCTCTCAGGTCCCCTACAAGCCATGGGTCTGTGCAGATAACCTCATACATCATTCTTCAGCACAGTGGTCTGAATAATACTGAGGCAGACCACAGGAGGAACCTGCCTGCAGAAGTTGGGGTCTTCAGATTTTTCTTGTTTAAAACAGCTGTCAAATCCACAGAGCAGAATGTGTGTGTTGGTGCTGGGATAATCTGAGAGACTCTGCTTGCCTGAAGGGTTTACTCCTCCTCTCTTTTTATATAAGAGCTTGATACTTTAACACATGTTCAGCCCACTGGTTTGCCAGTGTGTTAAGTGAACCTGTGTTAAACATGGCTCTGCTGTAAGCTGCCAACAGCCTATGCCTTGTGAAGTTGAATAAGAGGGAAAGTGGGCTTCACACTGGCCCCAATATGCAACCGGAAGCAGACAGAGGGGACAGGCGAGGACCTCCTGAACCGGAAGCAGGGTGCACTCTAGTGGTGAGGTCCATGGAGACAAGGGTTGTCTGTCTTGCTCCTGTCCAGATCCCCAGCCTCTGACAAGGACTGGCAAACTCTAGATGTTCAAGAGATGAACCAAAGATCAGATTCACCTGGGGGTCATGAAGCATTCACAGCAGACTGGATGGTTAAGATGGGGAGAACAGAAGTGCCTTTATTGGGCATCTACTGTATATAGGCAACAAACCAGCAGAGGAGGCTATGAGTGGGCATCCTGGTTCTCATGTTGAAGAAGCATGACTGCATATCACTGCACAGCTGGCGAGGCAGTACTGGACTGACCCCAGATGGCCTGGACCCCCACTGGCAGCAAGCATGTATTAAGCACCCACTGAGTGCCAAGCCTGGGGCTTAACCTGCAGTAGGGAAAGCAAATAATGAACAAAGGCACAAACAGATACTGATAAATACATGAATGAATAAATAAGGTCACTAGTTCTGAGCTTGATCAGGCTTAGATGGAAATAATCAGAGGCCTTGCTGGAGGTGATTGTCGGGGACGGGAGGGGTTACCTAGACGTGAGAGTCATTCCAGGTCCTCTCTCTCCCCTCAGAGCTCATCCCCACCCAGTCCTGTTGGCTCCTCTGCTAACACTAGGCATACATCTCTCCTTATCCTCAGTTTCCAGAGCCTCTGTCTTAACCTCCTCTACTTCTTGGACTGCCTCGCTGCTCCCCAACTGCACACCATCTTCAGCCAAGTCTCCACTCGGCAGATGAGGGTCTGAGCTCACCCACCTCCTGGGCACCCTTGCACCCAGAATGAAATCTTCATTCCTGCCTGGGTCTGCAAGCCCTGCAGTGCTCCGCCCCACCAGCATCTGCCTCACCACCTTACTCACTTACTCTTTCAGGAGGGTTCACACAGGAAAGGAAGGCCTTCCCAGGAATTCAGCAGAGGGGACTGAATATAGGAAGTGGGCGACAAAGTATGGGAACCCTTGGAAAAGGAGATGATGGGGACAGTCCCCAGAGAACAGCCACAGCAAGAACTTCTACCCTTGTAGGGTGGGAAGGACAACAGGAGGGGGTGATGTGAGCAGAGCCAGGAGCCCTGGAGAGCTGGAAACACAACAGGCCTGTCCCCTGAGCTTAGGTCATGGGGGGAGGGTGGTACGGCGGGAGCAGGGACTACGGAGGGGCCATGGGCGGCATAGGAGCATCTGAGCAGAGAGCAGAGGGGTATCACTGCATGCCTGCCTCTCATTGGATGGGCTCAGCAGGAAGCCAGTTGTCAAGGGAACCTGTGGCTGAGCAGAGTGAAGGACAAGTGGGGACAATCAGAGCGTGCAGCCCACTCGCTGGGTCAGCCTGGATGTAGATGCTCTCAGCCCCTCACTGCTCCTGGACCCTGCATTACGTCAGTTTCCCCTGCCTCCACCGCCCCACCTCTGGCTCTTTGCAAGGCCTGCTCCGTCTTGCCTTCTGGTCTACCTTCTGCTGGGACCCAGGCTCTGCTGGAGCCTGCCCCTCCCCTGGTCCCCCCTGACCCTGGCTAAACCACGTGCCTTCCTTCAGCCCTGGACAGGAGGGGCATGTGGCTCACTGGGCAGCCGAGGTTTGACAACAGTCCCTGGGCTTAATCATCTGTGGGTTTCACTAGCAACACCCTCTGCACGCAGTCCAGCCTGCAGGTGACTTTCACTATGTTCCAGTGATGGAAATGAGACCAGAGCTCCAAGCTTCTTGGCTGCTTGAAGGGCACCATCGTGGCCTACAGGGGTGCACTGGTGGGGGAGAAACCCCACCAGATGCACGAAGACTTGGATCCATGTCTTTAAAAAGGTGTCATCAACCTGCCTTCCTCAGGCTAGTCACCTCATCAGAAGAGTCAGCCGGGAACTAGGACTAAGCCATTTCACTCCCTCGTTACCCAGACCAGGCCCCTGGGGCTGTCTTAACCATCTCCATTCAGTCATACAGCTGTGTACCAGTCTGAGGCTGACTGGGAAGACAGTAACTACTTTAGCCTTTCAAAAAAAATTAGAAATTTAATTCAGGGCAATGTTTGCAAAGGGGAACAGCGATGCCACAGGAATGATGGTGTTACCCAGGTATTAATTAAATCACAGCCGGAAGCCACCTGCCCTGGTCAAAGGTCATCTGGGGAAGCCAAGGCCACGGGCTGGAGGAGCTGCCAACAGGAGGCTGCAGAGACAAGGCCATTGCCAGGAAAGCTGCCTGAGGCTCAAGGAGAGAGAGGACGGCCCTTGGCCTCATCCCTCCCATCTCCTGCCAGGGCCCCAAGGAGTAGCCAGCACTGGTCAGCCCTAGGATGCTGAGTCCAGTGGTGGGGAGGGGGGTGTCTGAGGGCAAAGGCCCAGGATCCAGACATGCTTAGGGTCCTGGGGATTGGGTCCCTCCTGCATCCAGCCCTGGGCAGCTGGGCCATGGGAGTCAGGGAGTCCGTGCCTCTGCCCCTGAGCCTGCCAGCATGGCTGGGAGGCTGCCAGCTCCCAAGATGCTAACTGGAAGCTGTGTGATCTCCGGCTTTACAGGTGGGGGTGGGGATTGGGGGAACTCAAGACCGAGACTGCAAAGCACACAGAGTAACTGTTGCGGGAGGCATGTGGACGATGGGATGACATGGAGCCAACACACCAGCCACCCTGACGCTCTCTGCACAGAGGCGGGGCTGGAGCAGACCTCCCCATAAATGGTGGCTTCAAGCACCTACGAGAAGTTCAAACCTTGGGCTGCTCTACCCAGCAAGTCTACTGCGGTGATTTGTCCTACAGACGCACTTGCAGTGCCGGAAAGGGTGTCTGCTCACAGATATTTATTGTTTGCAGCAGCCAAAGACTGTTGTCACCTGACATGGATCCACAGAGGCTTAGAGAAATCCCAGGGCTGAGGGTGGGGGAAGGGGGGACCCAGTGGTGAAAATGAATGAGGCAGGTCCACATAGACAGAGATGAAGCAGTCGCCAGGATGTGCTGATATGTCTCTCAAAAGCACAGAGTGGTTTTTACAGCACACAACTCTGTGTTTAAGGAACAGAGGGTGACACAGAGACTGTCTCTGAGGTGACAGAGTCAGCCCTGCTCTGGGCAGGGGGCTGGGAGACACGAGAGGGGATGGGGCCCACGAGTTCACCTCCGTCTTCTGTGCTATTTAGTGCATGTTCCCAAGTAGCATGGCATCTTTACAGCAAACATAGCCTGAGAAATTGGCCCTGGCTTTGTCTCAGTCCTGCAAGGAGTCCTCGGGCTCCTGCAGGGCCCCTCACCCCTGACATGGGGGGAGGGAACTTCTCCAAGACGGTCCCCTTTCCCACCACCACGTGGTGATCCATCATGTTCACGACAAAAAAATGCCGAGTGCACCCGATCTGGGTCAGAACGCACTTCAGTCCCCAGCTCAGTCCTCCAGCCCAGAGCTGACCACCTTGAATGGCTACAGAACCCTTGGGCTCTCTGCCCTGCCTTCTGTCTCTCCCTCCTGTTGACCTCCCTCTGGCAGGTGGGCCTCAAAGCAGTCTTTTTACCTGGAGATGGAGATGCCCCTGGTTCCACCGTGACTCCACCCCTGCATTCTCGCTTCTGGCCACTACCCTCACCGCCCCTTCCCCCAAGGGAGCGAGCTCTCCCTCCTGAGGGGGGTTCGAAGACAGGAGCCCTCGGGATCCCACTGTCAGCCCCCACTGCAGCTCCAGATCAGAGGTTTCTCAGAAGAGTCTAGGATAAATAAAGCAATGGCTGCTTTTCCTTTAAGGTAGTAGCCTGGGTCTGGTTGAAGGACAGGAGGATAATTAAATTTGCCAGGAGGGGATGCTGAGCCCAGAGTGAGGCACTGTCCCCAGGACAGCAGGGTCAGGTTCATGGACAAACCGAGCTCCCCGAACATCTGATCCCTCCTCCTGCAACTCTTTCCCAGGTGGGCCCAGCGCCTGCATGCCTGGAGTTCTAGGGCGAGAGATGGGTGACAGGCAGTGGCCCAGCCCCAGACCTCAGCCAACCTTCCCACCCCAGAGAGGCAGCAAAGCGAGGACTCAAGGAAAGGGCCCTGGGAGCCCTGGAGGGAGGCAGGAGGGAGAGAAATGGGAGGGGTTGAGGAGGGGGAGGGAGAGAGATGGGAGGGGCAGGGGAGGGGAGAGGGAGGAGGGGGAGAGATGGAGTGAGTAGGGGTGGGGAGGAGGGAGAAGGGAGGCACTCTCTGCAGTCCCCAGTGCCCAGCTCAGCACCATCCCAGGCTCTCAGGCTCCATGGAGGGTGCAGGGTCAGAAGAGGAAGTTCCTAGTCCACACACAGCCTGGAAGGACTTGGCTGGTGAATCTGCAGAAGGGAGAAAGCAGGTGGGCTTCCCTGGTGGTGCAAATGGTCAAGAATCTGCCTGCGATGTAGGAGACCTGGGTTTGATTCCCCATTTGGAAGAGGCCCCAGAGAAAGGAATGGCGACCCACTCCAGTATTCTTGCCCAGAGAATCCCAAGAACACAGGAGCCTGGTGGGCTACAGTTCATGCGGTTGCAAAGAGTCAGACACAACTGAGCAAATAACACACACACACAGAGGGCAGGTGTGCAAGTCAGCGCCCAGAGGATGAGCCAGGACCCAGTGAGAGCCTGTCAGCTCCCCTTTTGGTACATAACAGACCACGGAACTGAGGCGTGATGTAGGGAGACTTTCTGGATCCATAACAGAAAGGCATTTAGGACAGCCCCCTTCTGTGGAAACCCACAGGGTGAGGCATTACACCCTGGGAGAGAAAAGGGCAAAACAAGAGACTTTTCAGCTCCCTCCTCCCACAGGACTCCCATTAACAGGGAAATAGTAGTCTGGACTCTGTGCCCAGAGACAAGACCCTGCTGTCCTTTCAAAGAATGAAAGGACAAGGATGATGCTGGGACACGTGCTCTGACACTGCCCTGTGGGGAGGTCTGGGGTCCCCAGGCTCAGGGCACCCCAGTCCCCTGCCTCCTCCTCTGACATGGCTCCACTGGCCACATCCCAGGCAGGTGCCACTGCTGACACAACTGCAGTCTCAGTCAGCCTGAGTGCCTGGGGCTGGGTGCTCATAGCTCAGTACTCATGACTCAGTGCTTGGAGCTCAGTACTTGGGCTGGGTGCTCAGAACTCAGTACTCACAACTGGGTGCTTGGAGTTCAGTTCTCAGGGCTGAGATGCATCTGACTTCCTACTACAACTCCACAAGGAGAGCGTCCCCACTCATGTCACAGGCAGGTAAGCTGAGGTTCAGAGAAGGCACTTGCCCAAAGCCATGCAGAGTGTCGGGGGATGAACCAATCATTCAGCTGACCAAGAGACAGAATGGGGCCACTGCTGAGGGATACCTACTGCTGTATACAGTAGGTACTCATCAGAGTAAGTGATGTGCACACTTGGAGACATCACTTCCTGATGGTGAACTGAGCCCCCTGCCAGCACCAACTAAATCCTGGCCCAGTCTATCTCTGATACACCCACCAGGACCACAAATACAGCTCAGAGAGGGGGCAGTTCACTAGCCCCAGGCTGCCTTATAATTAGGTTCCACCCCACACACACCCTGTGCCCTCCCTGGCAGCCAGAGCTGGGGGCATGGCCTCAGGTGGCTGCAGCCCAGGCGATCCTCTAACCATTGGCCAGGGTGGACATGGGCCCTCAGAGATGGGGGAGGGGCTCTGGTGAAAGCAGGTGCCCCCACCCACCACCACTGCTCCAGTCTCAGGAAGGCGTGGTGTGCCCTAGCCATGCCCTTCCTTTCCCACCAGTGGCTAGATTTAGAAATGCCCAGAAAAACCTGGAGTTTGCTTCAGGACATGGACTCCTCTGAGTCAGAGACCACAAACACCATTGCCCTCAGAGAGGCAGCTTATATAAATTCATGAGGCCATCTGGGAGCTTGCATACATAATAAACAAGCAAGACTATTCTTCCAAAAAGAAACATCTTTATCTTCATTTCTTTTCCTAAAGTTCCTCTTAGTGGATATGTCATTTCTCTTCCCAGAAAAGAATAAGCAGTATTTTGCTGCCTCCCTGAAAGCACAATGTGCGCATGACGATGAATGGCCCCTAGTGTGAGGAAGGCACTAGGGAGTGCTGGGGGCTGCGGAAAACTGCGGTGCAGCCCCCTGCCCGCAGGGGCTGTGGCTGCTTGCTCAGGAGTGGAAGCTCTCTGTGGTCAGATCTTTGTTTTCCTTTTTTTAAAAAAGAAAACCAGAAATCCAAAATTTTAGATAGTAACTGAATGTTGAAGTATTGACAAATGACAAAAAGGCCATCATTAAAAAGTCTACAAATAAATGCTGGAGAGGATGTGGAGAAATAGGAACCCTCCTACAGTGTTGCTGGGAATGTAAATTGGTAGAGCCATTATGGAGAACAGTATGAAGAATCCTCAACACACTGAAACTAGAGCTACCATACGATCTAGCGATCCCAGTTTGGGGCATGTATCTGGAGAAAACTAAAATTCACAAAGGTACATGCACCCCTAAGTTCACCGCAGCGCTATTTCTAATAGCCGAGACAAATCAGTTCAGCTCAGTTCAGCCGCTCAGTCATGTCCGACTCTTTGCGACCCCCGTGAACCGCAGCACGCCAGGCCTGCCTGTCCATCACCAACTCCCAGAGTTCACCCAAATTCATGTCCATGGAGCCATCCAGCCATCTCATCCTCTGTTGTCCCCTTCGTTGCCAAGGGAGAAGGGAGCTGGGGGAGGGAAGGACTGCGAGTTTGGGGTTAGCGTATCAAACAGATATATATAGGATGGATGAACAACAAGGTCCACTGTATCACACAGGGAAATATATTCAATATTCTGTGATTAAACCATAATGAAAACAAATAGGTATATATGCATAACTGAGTCACTTTGCTGTACAGTAGAAATACATACAATATTGTAAATCAACTATACTTCAATAAAATATTTTTTAAAAAGAAATATTGACAAATGGGGGGCTTCCCTGATGGCTCAGACAGTAAAGAATCTGCCTGCAATTCGAGAGACCTGGGTTTGATCCCTGAGTCAGGAAGATCCCCTGGAGAAGGGAATGGCAACCCACTCTAGTATTCTTGCTTGGATAACCCCATGGACAGAGGAGCCTGGTGGGCTACATTCCATGGGATCGCAAGAGTTGGACATGACTGAGCGACTAACCCTTTCATTTTCATGGACAAAAAGGCTAACCAAAACCGGTCTATGGGCCAAAGTCAGCCTGCAGACCACGGGCTGTGACCCTGTCTTAGGAAACTGCTCCTTCCCCAGGCTCCCTGGCTGATGGGAAGGTGAGGGGGCCCCTGGGGTCCAGCTCTCCCAGGGGCACCTGTCCTGGCACAGAGCTCCTGCCCCCACCCAGGATAGATGCCCACACTCAGGCTGCTCTGAAAGAGCCCACGAAGGAGCCAGGGGCCAGCGCCCTGGAGAAAGTCTGAGCTGTGCTGCGTGGGCCTCCAGCGCTCCCGCCAGTTCTGGGCTGTGCCCACCACCACCTCACCTTGGGCATCACCAGGTTCAGCCATCACCATGACTGTTTGTCATAGCACAGCTTTCCCACATTGGACAGCAAGCCTGTGCTCTGAAATGCAAGCCTCGGGTGGAGATCCCAGACGATGGAAGGACTGAATTCCCCCTAAGTCAAGATACCTTCAGCCTTTGTTCCAGTCTCCCTGTTCTCACCTCCTCCAAATCCTGCCTGTTCTGATTTCCCTGCCTATAAATTCCANCCACATCATACAGGAAATCAGATTTAGTCCTCGGTATTTTAAGGATCGGGGTTTCCCAGGTGGCGCTAGTGGTAAAGAATCTGCCTCCCAATCCAGGAGACACAAGAGATGCAGGTTTGATCCCTGGCTGGGGAAGATACCCTGGAGGAGGGCATGGCAACCCACTCCAGTAATCTTGCTGGGAGAATCCCATGGACAGAGGAGCCTGGTGGGCCACAGTCCATGGGATTGCATGGTCTGATATGACTGAAGTGACTTAGCACGCTCACACGCATGTGAAGGATGCAGAGGAGGAAGCTCTGCTTGTGGGTCATCCATGGGCATGGCCACCAGCCTAAGCTCTGGGGTTGGAGAGCAGACTCTGTCCCCAGGTGACCTCAGGCAAGTCCCCAAGCCCTCATCTGTGATGGTGATGGTGACAGGCCCCACCCCCCATGGCAAGGCCCGAAGGAGGCAACAGACCCCAAAGCGGTGCCTGTCCTGTCCTTCCTGTCATCAGCAGGCACCCAGCTCTGTGACCTACCCTTGGACCACAGCTGCCTCCAGTGACTCCAGAACTGCCCTTGTCAGGGGAGCACCCTGAAGACCCCCCTGCAGGGCAGAACCCTAGCCTGCTGACCGGGTCTGCCCTGCCCACAGCTCACTGTCTTATTTGTTTCCTGTGTCCCTGGAACTCCTCTCCCCAAAAGCAGTCTCACTAGCTTCCTCTGCACCTAACTTCCCAGCGGGGATCTGTCCGACTCCCTCCCTTCAGACCCCAATCAAGATCACCCAAGATCACCTGTCTCCACCCTCTAGTGAGCACACACTTGGAATCAGACTAAGCCTAACCCACCCTTCATATCTGTAATGATCGGCCTGGCCATTTTCACAGGACGTGAGCACAAGCTTGACCTGACTTTTACAGAGGAGATGGCTGCACCCAGGGTCTATTCAGAGAGCAGTCTGGAGCCAGTAGAGCCTGAGCTCTACTCAGGTCCCACCCGGACCTGTGGAGCCTAGGTCAGCATCTTCACAAGACCCAGTGGTCCCTGAGCACGTGCAGCTCAGGCTGCTGGTCTGTGGGCACTGGACTGGGCTAGGCCCACCTCTGACATGTGGCCTAGAAAGGATAATTAATGACACATCTAAACAATCAAGAGGTTTTGCACAAAATTAATCTCCAGTTTTTCTCAATCGAAGAAGGGGCAGCATCACCCGCACCCACAGTGGCTGCCAGGTCAGCTGGGTGAGGGGTCTCAATTCACCGCGCCTCTCCCCTCCAGATGCCCCCCACTCATGCCACTCTCAGCCTCCTGGACATTCAGGTCTGAAGCCCTGGCACCTTTCCTGGGAGCTGCACCAGCCCCTGGCCACTCCTGCTCCGGCCTTTGCATCTGCTGCTCCTCACCTGGAGTCCCTTCCTCCCTCGGGGTCTCTACCCATCATCCCCAGCTCAGGAGGCCCCATGGGGCCACCTCTGCCTTCCCACCTTACCCTACCATGACTGCGTTCACAAGCTGTGTCTCCATCCCCGCTCAAGATCTTGAGCACTGAATTTTATAGAAAAAGGCAAAGCCTAGGGGTCACCTGGAACTCAGCAATTCACTGATGAATGGATGGATGACAGGCTGGGCCACCCAGCCCTCTGGGCCTCACTTTCTCCATTTGTCAAGGAAGGGGGCTTGGCCACAGGACCACATAGGTTCTGCGTGGAGGCAGCATGGTGCCTCTTCCAGGAGCTAAAGAGAGTGGCTGGATTTTCCCCATGACTCCAGAGGGATGCTGAGTGAGCCGTGAGGTTCAAGGCCCTGGCAGGAGGGAGGACAAAGGGGCCAGTGTGGAGGACAGAAGCGGGGGAGTGAGCCTCTTGGAGGCCGTACTCCTCACTTTCTGGGGCCTGATGTGCTAAGAGACACGAGTGGTAGCAGAACCGGTGGGCCAGGGCAGCAAGGGAGGCAGAGAAAGGAACCGAGCAGATGGACCACTAGAATGGGTCCACCTCTTCCAGTCAAAGTAGCTGATGCTTGGGTCCCACACATAGGGACTTACCCTCTCCACTTCAAGGCACTCTTGTTGTCTGATTCCATTTTTCTTTAAATCTCTAGCAGTTGCCCCCGGCTGGTCTCCCCGGCTACCATTGGTTCCCGACCCAGCATGCTTTGATTTAGGATCAAAGAACTGCAGGTCAACAAGAGAAAGGGTTTTGACTGAGCACATGGGAAGGATGGAAACAGAAAGGGAGGAGCACCAATCAACTCATCCCTAAATGTCACACCTTTAAAAAAACATTCCCACTGGGAGTGTTTGGGGCTCATACCTGCCTGGACAAAGACTCACCATGAAGGGTGCTGGGCAGAGAGGTGGGCTCATGCCCCTCAGGCCTATGATAGAACCACCTGCTCTGAACTCTAAAAACTCACTACCCAGAGGACCCAGACACGTCAGACCTGGGCTTCATTTCATGCGTCATCAGGATTCCCAGGCAAAACCCAGAGGCTCTCGGTGACTCTGTCTGATGGGGTTGCTGAAAAGTCTGCTAACCCAACTCTCACTTGATGCTTCATCACAACAGCAAAGGGGGTCGTCTGTCCAGATAGACAACATCGGGCATGTACACGTGTGGACCGTGTAGGGGGTGTCGGGCCCCCCCACGTCCTCTGAGGGATCGCCCGGAAGTCCTCTCTGGAGTCTCCATAAGTAATTCACAGTCTGCTTGGAAAACCCATGATGTGCTTTGCAAACAGAAAAATCCCCATGCTCACTGCCCTCCCTCCATGATACACCAACCTCATCTATTCCTGCCTCCTGTCCTCTGCACTTGCTGGTTCTTAACCTGGAATATTCCTCTCCCGGGCCTTCTAGAGATGAGCCTCTTCTGGCCGTTCAATTGTCACTTCCTCTGAGACACCTGCCTCCTCCCCACAACCTCCCTCCTCCCCATCTGCCATCTCTTCCATCCTTCTCCCCAAAGGTCTTCCTAAACTTATTGCTCTTTGAAATTACCTATTTAGTTGCTAATTTGTTTATGATCTGTCTTTCCCACTAGAATATAAACTACTCCAAAGCAGAAACGCATGGCTTTTCTTGTTTACAAATGAAACTCCAGCCCTGACACCTTAGGTCCCTGATGGGTATTTGTTGAATGATGGTGGATGAGATTTCGATCCTTAGGTAAACACCGCTTGCAGCCTGGGTGTTGCTATAGAAATCTCTCCTTCCCTAACAAAACTGATACAATTGTGGGCTTATCAAATATTTGCTGACACCCAATATATACAGCACCTGGACTACAAAACCTCAGGAGAATAGAGTCTGTTCATAAACAGACAGACCCAAGAATGGATGTGCCCCAAGAGAGTGGGTCCCTGTTACTGGAGGTGGATTTACCGGAGTGCCTACCAGGGCAGGTCATATGGCCAAAGAGACTCACCCTGTGCTGGCATCTCACTTCCCAGCAGGGTTCAGCTCTGCTGATGAAGGAGGAAGATGAGGTTCCTACCCAGCTCTTGCCTCACTATTCTGAGAACTCTGTCCCAGCATCACCCAAAATCTTCAAAAGGAGCCAGAAATTCAGAGTCATAAATAAAATTTTTCAATTTCCAAAACACAGTATGGGATGAAACCAAACTTGTCTCTAGGTGCCTGGCCTGCTCTGCTTCTTAGGAGATCCCAGGAGGCATCCCATCATCTTGCTGCTCTCCCGCCCCCACCAGAAAAACTCAATTTCCTTTGGGGTCCTAAGAAGCCAAGGAAGCCATCATGCACAGGGACCCATTGTGGTTCAGAGAATCCCATCCCAGGGCATTTGCAATTTTGTTTTGCCTTTTCAACAGCAGAAATTTATTTCTCACAATTCTGGAGGCTGGAAGTCTGAGATCAGAGTGCCAACACAGTCAGCTTCTGGTGAGGGCCCACAGACTGTGGACTGCCATACTCTCTCTGTGTTCTCACATGGTGGAAGGGGGCAAAAGAGCTTTCTTGGGTTTCTTTCATAAGGGGACTAATCCTGTTCATGACCATCACATTAAGTATTAGGATTCCAATGTGTGAATTTTAGGGGGACACAAAGTTCATGCCATATCATTATCATTGTTGTAATTATTCCATCTATGACTATATAAGATTTTATCTGGTATAGAGTTGGTGGACATTTGGATGACTTCCAGATCTGAGTTATAAGTAAAGATGCTACGAACACCTCTGCACATAACTCTTGTCATTTCTTCATTCCTGTCTATAGAATTGCTCTGTCACCAGGCAAGATATACTTCTAGTAAGTCTAAGGTTTGGCCCACCTAACATCTGTCTTGTTCTTATATAAACACAAGTGTGGGGGATGGAAATGGGGGGAGGGTAGGTAGGGAGAGGCAGTTTGAGACAATCTTCTTTTTTATTAGTTAATTAATTGTATTACTGTTGGTTGCAGTGGGGCTTTGTCGCTGCCCAAGTGCTCTCTCTAGTTGCAGCAAGTGCGCTTCTCATTGCGGTGGCTTCCCTTGTTATGGACCACGGGATCCGGAGCACGCCTGCTTCAGCAGTTGCAGCACGCCGGCTCAGTATTTGCGGCTCCCTGGCGCTAGAGCGCAGGCTCAGTAGTTGCAGCCCATGGGCTTAGATGCTCTGCAGCCTGTGGCATCTTCCCGGGGATCAGACGTATGGACCAGAGATCAGACCTGGGCCTCCTGCACTGGCATCCAGATTCTTACCCACTGTACCACCAGGGAAGTCCTGAGATAATATTTTTTAGTAGATTTTAAGCTCTGACATACTTTAAGGTATCTGGAAGGCCAGATTGAAGATTCCTGTTTTTGCAAACCTATCCATGATTATCAAGGCCTTTTGTTTTTACTTCAAAATCTCTGTATCTTCTTAACAGAGACTTTCAAAAAGGAGATGTTTTTAATTATGCTGAAGTCTAATTCATCAATTCTTCCTTTTTTTGGCATTAAATCTAAGAACTCTTCACCCAGGTCTAGGTCCTAAAGATTTCCTTTTTTTTTTTTTTCTATAAGTTCTATAGTTTCACATTTTATATTTGTGAAAGAGATCACAGGATCTCTTTCACGTTAATGTTTGTATAAACTGGGAGGTTTTGGTTGAGGTTCATTCTTTTGTGTAGGAACATACAGCCTTTTGTCTATGGATGCTCCCACAACGTTTATTGAAAAGACTATTCTTTCTCAGAGAAATTGAATTGCTTTTGCCACTTTGTCAATGTAATGTATACAGAAGTAGAAAAATAATGTTGCACATGAAACATATAATGTTATAAACCAACGTTACCTCGAAAAAAAGGGCAAGCAGCAAAAAGGACAGCAACAATAACAAAAAATTAGTTGGGGAGAAAGTATTTGTAAATCACATATTCAACAAAGGACTTGTAGTTGGACTGAATAAAGAACTATCAATATTGTGAGAAAAAAAAAACTGTCCACATTAACAGAATTAAGGGGTGAAAAGCCACATGTTTTGTTGATGCTGAAAAAGTATTTGACAAAATTTAGTACCCTTTCATGATAAAAAGCAGTCAACAAACAGGGTGAATGGTTAAACAAACTGTGGTACATTTATACCATGGAATACTACTTAGCAATTTTGAAAAATGAACTACTGATACGATTGGAATGGATTCCAAGGCAGAGTAAAGAAGTCAATCCATAGAGGCTATATATTGTCTTATTCCATTTATATAGCATTCTTGAAGTAACAAAATTAGAGACAGAGAATAGATAAGTGGTTTCCAGGGGTTTGGGACAGAAGATGGGGAAATTAGAGGGGTTGCCCAAGGGAGCCTATGTTGATGGGACAATTCTATATTTTGGCTGGACATGTACATGAAACTATGCATGATAAAACTGCTATACAGAGAACTAGAGAAGTCTGAATATGGCTTGTACCAATGTCAATTTCCAGTTTTGTTATTGGGCTATACTTAGGGCATCTGCATTTTTAAAGGCCATTTTTCTCTCCTCTTAAAAGCTATGCTTGCCTTGAACCAAAGAAATTAATCTCCGGTCCTTAGTGCTGACCAAGCCAAATAGGTAATAAAGATGAAATATTCTGAAGCAGAGAAACCCAGCCAGGAGGGGCCTCTCCCATCCTTAACACGAGGGTAGACATCTTGGCCCCCTTTGGAGAGGAGGACCCAGGAGTCAGCTGGGAATCCCCTCCCCCACCTCAGGACTCACTCCTGCTGGAGCTGGAAGTCAGGTCCCTTAGAAACAGGTCTGAAGCCCAAGGTTTCCTATGTCATGGCAGAACTGCTCAGAGAACATGGTGTGGCCACCCTGGACATACATGCTCCTGCGTGTCACCACTGGCAACACCTTCTCTGGACATCCAGGCCCACTGCTTATAGTCAAGGACTACGCTCTGCTGGATCCCATGGCACAGGAAGGGTTTCAAAACCCAGAGATCCAAAGGCAGAAAATGCTGCCATGACCACCTCCCAGGCTGCACGTGAACCCTAGAGAGGGACCCAGGGTCTGCACAGACGCTGCCCGAGTAAACCTAAAGCCAAGGGGGTTTCACCAAAGAAGTGGAGCTCCGCAGATGTCCCCAGCCACTGGGCTTCCCTTCCCATCTGCCCTGCTGCAACCGAAACCCCTAGGGACTGACAACGAAGACCTGCACCTGTCCTCCACTGTGGGCTGATGGAGAAAGGGCGCCTCCTCGCAGCCCAGGAGCCCCTCCCTGCCTGGCGCTTACCTCCAGCGGGACCACCTGCATCAGGATAGCGAAGTTGGTGAGATGCGTGCAGCGGCAGACGGAGTAGCTGAGGTTCCCTTCCGTGAGCGCACAGCCCTGGTTCGACCAGATGCCTTCTCCGGAGCTGAGGACACAGAAGGAAAGGTCAGTGGGAAGCAACCGCCCAGCCTTGCCCCAGGGGCTGAGGAACTGTTCTTGCTCATCAGGCTGATGAGTCTTGTTGATCGGGCCACAAGGAAACAAGCACTTTGGAAAACACCTGGTCTGACATCCAATAAACATGAAGTGTCTCTTGACAGCCTGAAGGTCTTCTTTGGAGAAACGTCTATGCGGGTCTTGTGCCATTTTTCGATCGTGTGTCTTTGTTTCTGTTACTGAGTTGTATGAACTGTCTGTATATTTTGGAAATTAACCCCTTGTCGGTCCCATCATTTGCATATACTTTCTCCCATTCTGTGGCTGTCTTTTCTTTTTGCTTGTGGTTTCCTTTGCTGGGCATGTACTCAAACAAAACTCTAATTTGAAAAGATACATGCACCCCAATATTCACGGCAGCACTAGTTACAATAGCCAAGAAATGGAAGCAACCCAAATGTCCACTGACAGATGAATGGATAAAGAAGATATGGTACATGTATACAGTGGAATATTATTCAGCCATTAAAAAGAATGAAATGATGCCATTTGCACCAACACAGATGAGCCTAGAGATGATCACACTAAATAAGTCAGAAAGAGAAAGATAAATACCATATATCACTTATGTGTGGAATCTAAAATATGATACAAATTAACATATCTAAGAAACAAAAAGGACTCACAGACTCAAAGCACAGACTTGTGGTTGCCAAGGGGGAGGGGAAGAGGAGGGAAGGGTTGGGAGTTTGGGATTAGCAGATGCAAACTATTATATATAAAATGGATAAACCAGGTCCTACCATATAGCACAGGGAACTATATTCAATATCCTGTGATGAACCATAGTGGAAGAGAATATAAAAAAGAACATATACATATATATGTATATATATAACTGAGTCACTTTGCTGTACAGAATAAATTAACACAACATTGTAAATCAACTATACTTCAGTAAAAATTTCATAAAAATGGAGTGTGTAGGTCCTGCAACCCAGCAACCCCAACTAGAGAATTCTGAGCTATGTGCACAGGGACACATCTGTGGTATTTATTGAATGACGGGTGATGTTAGAGAACACTTTAAAGTCCTAATGTCCACCTCCCTGGTGGCTCAGACAGTAAAGACTCTGCCTGCAATGCAAGAGACTCGGGTTTGATCCCTGGGTCAGGAAGATCCCCTGGAGAAGGGAATGGCTACCTAATCCAGTAATCTTGCCTGGAGAATCCCATGGACAGAGGAGCCTGGCAGGCTATAGTCCATGGGGTCTCAAAGAGTTGGACACAATTGAGCGACTAACACTTTCACACTAATGTCTACCTCAGGAACCTGGATAAGGCATAAACACTAGTAAAAAGCAACATGTATTCATACGGATAAAACACACAAACATAACATCCAATGTTGAATGCATAATAATGAAGCAAGGGCATGACACAAAAGAAGATCAAATATTTTCTATGAATATAACTACACACTATACATAAGTTATTCAGAAAACTCCCCACAGAGAGGGCAAAAGTCTAGGATAAGATGTAAACATCTTTTACATGTTTGCTTTACTTTGTAATTTTCTAATTCTTTAAACAATCACATTTTGACATATTATCTGCATCATTTCTTCAAGTACAAACCAAGATAAAAATTATTTGAAGCAAGGGTGCTCAAATGCTAACTGGGGTTCATTCTTATGGTGAGAATATTAACAATTACGATTTTCTTTTCTGTACCGCTCTATATTTTCAAATCAAAAAAAAAAAAAAAGATGCTTAAATAGTTCTTCCCAGAAACTGCAACTCTGAATGATCAGCAAAGACAAATCTTCGCTTTGGCCAAAGGCAGGGGCCCTTGGGGAAAGCTTTTATAAAGCTGAAGCAGTTTAAAGGCTCTAGTTTCACTTTGCTTTATGCTCAGTTTTCATGACAACATCAGCCGTGGATGAGGAACGCGGCCATCCCAGAGGGTGATGTATAGAGACAGTCCTGCCTGCTCCTGCTCACACCCAGTGAACGAAGCATACACGGGCAGCATCTTTATTTTCATCCCTGAGGCGGATGGTGAACCCATGAGGATGATGTGATCGTGACTCTGGATGAGCCTTGAGCAGCACGCAACCTAAGGGTGGGTAGGGTTGAAAGGGTCATTGGGCAGGGACTCGGGGTGGTGCTGAGCCTGATGACATGGGAACAGGGGCTTTGGAGGCGAGGTTCATGACAAGTGAGGTGGCGGCATTTAGCAGAGACCAGACAGCACAGCCAGGACCACTGGAACCTATCAGTTCAGAGCCGCCACCCCCCCGATGAGATCAGAATAAAAGGGCCTTAGAGATGGGCAGGCTCTCCCCCACCATGTCACCTATGAGGGCTAACTGGCTCCTGTTCCTTGAGGAAAGCCAGAGACACCCGCTGCTGGGCTGTATGCGACCTTTGTCTACTGAATATATGAGTGCCACACTTGAATTAGAGGGTGACCGGAAACTAGCAGGCACAGAATTTGGGGAGCGTGATCACAGGGGTGTAAAGTGCGCCTTGCACCGACACCAAGAGTGACGATGAATTAAAAGCCAACCGTGAAAGTCACATTTTCCCAAACGGAGCCACGAGGGCGTGACGATGTCGTCATTAGCCAGGGGACCTGAGCCCTGGGTAGTGTCACCTCTGCCGGCGTGTAGACAGCTGCGTCCCAGGGAGCCCGTGGAAACAAGAAGCCTTGCTCCCCAGTTTGTGCGTCAATAAATCTGCCATGGAAGCCAGGCCAAGCGATGTCAAACGACAGGAAAATACGCGTCTCACCCTGTGACCGAGGAAGTTGGCATCTGAGCAGAAAACCATTCACCCACATGCATAAATGGCATCTGCATATATAAATATGAAAATGCTTCATATTATGTGTATTCTGTAGATGTGGGCAGAACGCACACAAGAAAGGATGGTGGAATGATGCAAGAAGCATGGAACTAAACAACCATATGTTTCCTGGGAACGTAAATGTAAAACATGCATAAGTTGCTGAAAAATACACACAAAAATCTCCCCGCTGTGTTACTGCAGGCTCTAGGAAGGGAAATCAGGATAAGATCTAAAGGTCCAAGAGCACATGTGCTTCTCTAAGTAATGTTTTATTTTTTAAAAGAATAATGCTTTAATACATTGCTGCTATCATTTGCTAAAGTATAAGTCTAGGAAAAACATAACCTAGAATTCTAAGCTCAATGAGACCATCTTTCAAAAATAAAAGTGCATATTCTCAGAAGAATAAGAACAGGACTTGCTACCAACAGACTCACACTACAAGAAGAGTTACAGGAACATACCAGACAGAAAGTGTGTTCTACACAAAGAAATAAAATAGCTGGAGATTGAAAACATGAAGGGAAATTATTATGTTTTTAATATTTATTTTTATTTATTTATTTGACTGCTCTGGGTCTTAGTTGCAGCATTCAGGATCTAGTTCCCTGACCAGGGATTGAACCTGTAACCCCTGCATTAGGAGCTCAGAGTCTTAGCCCTCAGATCACCAAGGAAGTCCCCACAATTATCACTTTCTTAATTTTAATTGCTTTAGAGGAAAACTAATTACCTAGAGTAACAATACTCCCAACATACTGTGCATTTATGACATCTGTAGAGATAAAATGTATAATAAATATAGTACTAATTATGGGCAAGAAGAGTTATGAAATGATCGTTGTATTGTCTCCAAGTACATGTGAGGTGGTATAATATTATTGGTGGGTAGACACAGATGAATTAAAGATATATATTCTAAGCCCTCTAGGGCAACCTTACAAAAAAATTAAAAGAAGTAGACACCAGGAGTCAATAGCAGAGAAAAAATGGCATCAAAAATAAGCAGAAAAATCCAAATGGAGTAAGAAAAGGAGAATATAAGAAGCAAAAAAAATAAAAGTAGATCATCATCTGGTCGGGTGCGTGATCAAGCACGGATATCCTGGCCACCTCCCTCACTCTTCTCCCACTCCCTCCATCCCCTCCTCTGCCCCCTCCTCACCCAGGGACCCTCCCACACAGACAGTACCTGAAGTCCAGGAAGGCGCAATACAGGAAGATTCGGTTGCTCTCATTGGTGGCCTCAATGTACTGCCTTTGAGTCTGAAATGAGAGAGGATGGACACACCTCATGATACAGCCAAGAAGACAAGTTGCCAACACTGATGTGAGAGCCAAACGCTCGTGACCCCCAAGACCCCAGGTTGTGGACACACAAAGCCCTTGACCTTCCGCTGCAACCCTTGTGGACAGAGAAGGGGGGTCACCCAGCCCCATCTCCCACATGGTGCTCCTTTGCCCAGACGTATCAGGACTCCTTTGCAGTCAGGTCCTTTGCACTTGCTGGGTCCTTCTGCTAGAAAGCTCTTCCCCCAAGACAACCCTCCCTGCCTTCAGGTCTCTCCTCAGGAGACCCGCCTGCCCATTCAAATCAATTTCAACCTACCCCTTCCTCTTACTACAGTTTTCATAGTACTGATCACACAGCATGTTGCAGATTTACTTATTTCCTTGTTTGCTGGCTTCCTCTCTAGAAAGTGCACACAGAGAACCTGTGGCTGTCTCATTTCCTCATATCCCCTGTGCTTACCCTAGTGTCTGGCACACAGCAGGTGCTTACTAAATACTTATTGAACCAATGAACAAGTGAACAGATCCATCAACAACCCTGTTACTAGGATTCTCACTCCCCTAAAAGAGAAAGTCTTGTCCCCAGGCTACTCCTGGATGCCAACTAGGGGTATCTGGTATCAGCTGCTCTGCCCTCAGCAACACACAGAGGCTTCTCCAAGAATCTTGCCAGGGAGCTCAGGAAGCCAGCAGCTCCATAGGAAACCAGAATAAACGGTATTTAATCAATTCCCAGTTTGATAAATCAAGAACCAGAGATCAAATAGCCAACATCTGTTGGATCATAGAAAAAACAAGAGAATCCCAGAAGAACATCTACTTCTGCTTCATTGACTATGCTAAAGGCTTTGACTGTGTGGATTACAACAAACTGTGGAAAATTCTTCAAGAGATGGGAATACCAGACCACCTTACCTGCCTTCTGAGAAACCTGTATGCAGGTCAAGAAGCAATAGTCAGAACCAGACATGAAACAACATACTGGTTCAAAATTTTGAAAAGAGTATATCACGGCTGTATATTGTCACGCTGTTTATTTAACTTATATGCAGAGTACATCATATGAAATACCAGGCTGGATGAAGCACAAGCTGGAATCAAGACTGCTGGGAGAAATATCAATAACCTCAGATATGCAGATGACACCACTCTTATGGCAGAAAGTGAAGAGGAACTAAAGAACCTTTTGATGAAAGTGAAAGAGGAGAGTGAAAAAGCTGATTTAAAACTCAACATTCAAAAAATGAAGATCATGACATCTGGTCCCATCACTTCATGGCAAATAGATGGGGAAACAATGGAAACAGAACTGAACTGAACTGAACAGGTCACTCAGTCGTGTCCGACTCTTTGTGACCCCATAGACTGTGACCCCAAGGCTCCTCTGTCCATGGAATTTTCCAGGCAAGAGTACTAGAGTGGGTTGCCATTTCCTTCTCCAGGGGATCTTCCCAAGCCAGGGATCGAACCCAGGTCACCTGCATCACAGGCAGACGCTTTACCATCTGAGCCATCAGGGAAGCCCAGTGGAAACAGTGAGAGGCTTTATTTTCTTGGGCTCCAAAATCACTGCAGATGGTAACTGCAGCAAGGAAATTAAAAGACACTTGCTTCTTGGAAGAAAAGCTATGACAGACCTAGACATCATATTAAAAAGCAGACACATTACTTTGCTAACAAAAGTCCATATAATCAAAGCTATGGTTTTTCCAGTAGTCATGTATGGATGTGACAGTTGGACCATAAAGAAGGCTGAGCGCCGAAGAATTGATGTTTTTGAACCGTGATGTTGGAGAAGACTCTTGAGAGCCCCTAGGACTGCAAAGAGATCAAACCAGTCAATTCTAAAAGAAATCAATCCTGAATATTCACTGGAAGGACTGATGCTGAAGCTCTAAAGCTTTGGCCACCTGATGTGAAGAGCTGACTCATTAGAAAAGACCCTGATACTTGGAAAGATTGACAGCAAGAGGAGAAGAGGACAAAGAGAACAAGATGGTTGGATGAAATCACCGACTCAATAGACATGAGTTTGAGCAACCTCCATGAGATGGTAAAGGACAGGGAAGCCTGGAATGCTGCAGTCCATGAGGTTGCAAAGAGTTGGACATGACTGAGTAACTGAATAACAACAAAAAAATGAATATAACAAAAAAGAGACAGACTCACAGATATAGAGAACAAATTTAGTGGTTACCAGCAGGTAAGGAAAGGGAGGAGGGGCAATTGTCTTAAAACTGAACACTCAAAAAACTAAGATCATGGCATCCAGTCCCATCACTTCATGGCAAATAGAAGGTGAAAAAGTGGAAGCAATGACAGATTTTATTTTCTAGGGCTCCAAAATCAGTGCAGACAATGATTATGACTGCAGCCATGAAATTAAAAGGTGCTTACTCCTTGGAAGGAAAGCTATGACAAACCTAGACAGTGTATTAAAAAGCAAAGACATCACTTTGCCAACAAAGGTTCATATAGTGAAAGTCACAGTTTTTCCAGTAGTCATGTACAGATGTGAGGGTTGGACTATAAAGAAGGCTGAGCACCAAAGAATAAATGTCTTCAAACTGTGGTGCTGAAGAAGACTCTTGAGAGTCCCTTGGACAACAAGATCAAACCAGGCAGTCTTAAAGGAAATCAACTCTGAATATTCATTGGAAGGACTGATGCTGAAGCTGAGGCTGCAGTACTTTGGCCTCCTGTGGCGAAGAGCCAACTCATTGGAGAAGAGCCCGATGCTGGGAAAGATTGAAGGCAAAAGGAGAAGCGGATGGCAGAGGATGAAATGGTTAGAGAGGGTCACTTACTCGATGGACATGAATTTGAGCAAACTCTGAGAGATAGTGAAGGACAGGGAAGCCTGGCGTGCTGCAGTCCATGAGGTTGCAAAGAGTTGGACATGACTTAGTGACGGAACAACTTAACATGAATAAAATAAGCTACAAGGAGAAATCATTTTAAAAAAATAGAATAATAAATAAAAATAAAATAAGCTACAAGGATGGGCTTTCCAGGTGGCACTAGTGGTAAAGAACCTGCCTGCTAATGCAGGAGACACAAGAGATGCAGGTTTGATCCCTGGGTTAGGAAGACCCCTGGAGTAGAAAATGGCAACCCGCTCCAGTATTCTTGCCTAGGAAATTCCAGGGACAGAGAAGCCGGGTGAGCTAGTCCATGAGGTCACAGTCAGACATGACTGAGCGACTAGCACGTAAACACAATCCACAAGGATAAACTGTACAACACAGGGAAGATAGCCAATGCTTTATAATAACTGTGAATGGAGTATAACCTTCAAAAAAAAAGTGTGGTCCCCACAGAAGCCTCAGCATCCCAGGGCCCCACCACAGAACCCGAAACTCTAGGGGTGGGAAGAGCCTCCGGGTTTTCACAAGTCCTTCAGGTTCTCACACGAACTTGAGAACCACTAAAAGCTAGCCAGAGGCTCCCTCTTCTGTCCCCTCCTCCTGCCTCAGTCTGCTGTGGCCTTTGTGCTCAGACACAGACAGCCCTGTGGCTGCAGCCATTCAGAACCACAGAAGGTCATTAGCGGGGAAACGACAACATGTAAAACCCATAAAGTCAAAAATACAAATAAGAACCTGGTGGTGAGCCCCAGCCAGTATCAGCAAGGCTTCCGTGGCGCTGAGTAACACCAGACCTCTTCAGGACACCACTCTGTGCCCGTCTCCATTTCCCTCTCCCCACTGGCAGTCACTAGTTTGTTCTCGATGTCTGTGAGTCTGCTTCTCTTTTGTTATATTCACGAGTTTGTTGTATTATTTTAGGTTCCACCTACAAGTGATATCACACAGTATTTGTCTTCCTCTGTCTGACTTATTTCACTTAACATCATGCCCTCCATCCATGTTGCTGCAGATGGCAAAATTTCATTCTTTTTTTATGGCTGAGTAAGATTGCAGCCATGAAATTAAAAGACGCTTACTCCTTGGAAGGAAAGTTATGATCAACCTAGATAGTATATTCAAAAGCAGAGACATTACTTTGCCGACTAAGGTCCATCTACTCAAGGCTATGGTTTTTCCTGTGGTCATGTATGGACATAAGAGTTGGACTGTGAAGAAGGCTGAGTGCTGAAGAATTGATGGTTTTGAACCGTGGTGTTGGAGAAGACTCTTGAGAGTCCCTTGGACTGCAAGGAGATCCAACCAGTCCATTCTGAAGGAGATCAGCCCTGGGTGTTCTTTGGAAGGAATGATGCTAAAGCTGAAGCTCCAGTACTTTGGCCATTTCATGCGAAGAGCTGACTCATTGAAAAAGACTCTGATGCTGGGCGGGGTTGGGGGCAGGAGGAGAAGGGGATGACAGAGGATGAGATGGCTGGATGGCATCACTGACTCGATGGACGTGAGTCTGAGTGAACTACGGGAGTTGGTGATGGACAGGGGAGGCCTGGTGTGCTGCGATTCATGGGGTCGCAAAGAGTTGGACACGACTGAGTGAACTGAACTGAAGTATTCCAAAGATCTTCATGACCCAGATAATCACAATGGTGTGATCACTCACCTATAGCCAGACATCCTGGAATGTGAAGTCAAGTGGGCCTTAGGAAGTACAAAGCTAGTGGAGGTGATGGAATTCCAGTTGAGCTATTTCAAATCCTAAAAGATGATGCTGTGAAAGTGCTGCACTCAATATGTCAGCAAATTTGTAAAACTCAGCAGTGGCCACAGGACTGGAAAAGGTCAGTTTTCATTCCAATCCCTAAGAAAGGCAATGCCAAAGAATGCTCAAACTACCACACAGCTGTGCCCATTTCACACGCTAGTAAAGTAATGTTCAAAATTCTCCAAGCCAGGCTTCAGCAATACGTGAACCGTGAACTTCCAGATGTTCAAGCTGGTTTTAGAAAAGACAGAGGAACCAGAGATCAAATTGACAACATTCGCTGGATCATCAAAAAAGCAAGAGAGTTCCAGAAAAACATCTATTTTTGCTTTATCGACTATGCCAAAGCCTTTGACTGTGTGGATCTCTATAAACCGTGGAAAAGTCTGAAAGATACGGGAATACCAAACCACCTGACCTGCCTCTTGAGAAATCTGTATGCAGGTCAGGAAGCAACAGTTAGAACTGGACATGGAACAACAGACTGGTTCCAAATTGGGAAAGGAGACCAACAAGGCTATATATTGTCACCCTGCATTTAACTTATATGCAGAGCACATCATGAGAAATGCTGGGCTGGATGAAGCACAAGCTGGAATCAAGACTGCCAGGAGAAATATCAATAACCTTAGATATGCAGATGACACCACCCTGATGGCAGAAAGTGAAGAAGAACTAAAGTGCCTCTTGATGAAAGTGAAAGAAGAGAGTGAAAAAGTTGGCTTAAAGCTCAACATTCAGAAACCTAAGATCATGGCATCTGGTCCCATCACTTCATGGCAAATAGATGGGAAAACAGTGGAAACAGTGGCTGANGCAAGCAGCCAGGTCATTTGGGTTTTACTCTCATGCTAACACTTCTCTCTCATCGACATGGACTGCTTATGGATCACAGCCAGGAATTCCTGTGTAGAAGCAGAGATCTTTGCAGCGTGGGGCACAAAATACTCCTAATTCTAAGTCTGTAGGAGGATGTAAGAAATGATGAGGGGCGAAAGGGCCCTGTCCTTCCTTCCTTCTTCCCTCCCTTCCCCTCCTTCTTCCTTTCTTTTTGAAAACTACAACAGCTTTATTAAAAAAGAATGCACACACAACACAGCCCACTCATTTAAGTTGTACAATTCAATGGCTTTTAGTATATTCAGAGTTGTGCAACCATGACCATGCTGGATTTTAGAGCATTTTTCATTATCTCCCCAAAGAAACCCTAAACCCATCGGCAACCACTCCCAATTTCTTCCCAGCACTCGCCAGCCCCAGGCGATCATTAATCTACAGAAATAGTAGGAAGGCTGTACCGCTTTCCATCCCCACTAGCAATGTATGACAGTTCCCATTTCTGTACATGCTCACCGACATGTGCCAGCGTCTGTCTTGTTGATTATAGCATCCTAGTGAATGTGAGATTGTATCTGTTTGTGGTTTTGATGTGTGTTTCTCTAATGACTAATTATGCTGAGCATCTTTTTACATGCTCACTGGCCATCTGACATCTTCTTAGGAGAAATGTCTGTTCAATGCTTTTCCCAGTTTTAATTAAATTATTTGTCTTTTTTATTCTTGATGGGGTGTGTGTGTGTGTGTGTGTGTGTGTGTATTATAGATTCTGTATCCTAGACCCTTATCTGGTATATGATTTGTAAATATTTGTGTAGGTTGTCCTCTTGCTTCATTGATAACGGCCTTAGAAGAACAAAAGTTTTTAATAGTAGTGAAGTCAAATTTATCTACTTGTTCTGTAGATCATTAAGATGGTTAAGACAAACTGCTAGTGGATACTGACCTCTGCCACTCCCCCACCCCTCCGCCGCCCGGGCTTCCTGTTGTGGCTGGTGTGTTGCTTTAGTGACGTTGCAGGATTATTTTTGTGAGTGTGTTTCCCTGCAGTGCGAACCCTCTGATGTCACTCCCCAGAGGGTGCAGACTCGGGCTGTGCATGCTTACCCTGGCCCGACAGGGCTTTGCTCTCCCCTGACTTCTCTGTTAAACCACCTGTCTCTGTTGGCATCACACCCAGCTGTTAGGCTCCACTGAGGCCCGGCTGACCACACTGTTGGTTTCAACCATGCCTGGGGGTATAACAGTGCCTCACAGTCTGATCCAGTTACATCTGGGCCTCTTGGCAGGAGTGGTTTTTGAAGTCGGACTTTGACGTTTGTTCTGACTCCTGGGGGAGTCTTAGCTTCCTCTGTCTCTCTGTTTTCTCTGACAAATTAGCTGACCTGCAGTTTAGCTCATTGCTGTTATGGGGCTGCCACTGTTCCCTTCACTGTTCATCACCAAAATCCCCATTGTTTTTGAGAGCGCCCTTATGCTAGAACTTTCCCCACATTTTGTTCTGAATAAAGGCAGCGTTCTTTATTTCTTCCTTCCTTCCTTCTTTCCTTTCTTTCTTCGGTATCATTGCTCTCTAGACTTATGGCCTTCTCTCTCCGCGGCACGATCTGAGCCATTGCTTCTGCGCTGGGGGCGGCGACAGCGGCTTCCTTTTCTGAGTGACACTCCTGCTCTACCCAGCGGGGCTTTGTGGGGGAGCAGTAGCCTCTGGTCTTCTCAGCTTGCTGCTCCCAGCACGGAACTTCTGACCTACAAGCAAGCTGGGGCGAGAGGAACTAGGGGCTCGGTAATTTTGTCTCCCCCTGTCTGGGGTAGCACCTCCTGCTATGAGTGGAGGAAGGGAGCCGCCGTTGTCTCAGCTGCACTCACCAGGAACTTAGTCTGTGTGATATGAGGGCTGAGGAATGTGGGTGGCCTGTCCCTCCTGGGGATCTGCTGTCTTCTTTGACTGGGATCTGGGGGTGGCGGGAGCCCCATTTTCTTGGTTACACCCACCCAGAGTAGAGCATCTGTTAAGGTGAGCAGTGAAGAGGGACTGGGTCATTGTTCAAGTGCCATAGACTCTCACCCTTCTTATCAAGGACAATTTCTAGAGAGTTTAAATGCTCAAAAATACAATTAATTTTTTTTTTGAGCAGTTATGAATGTTTTGCTGGGAAGGAAGTTTGTAGTTACTCATGCCACCATTTTGAAAGTGGACCTCTCCTTTTTTCTTTCCTTTTCCTTCCTTCCTCCCTCGCTCCTTTATTCCCTCCCTCCGTCTTTCTTTGGGTTTTGTTAACTTATGGGTTAATAACAGAATATGTCAGGTGTTAAGGATGATGTTGAGATGTGGAGTGCTATTAATGTTGAAGACACTCCTCTTAACTCAAGGAAACTATGAACAGAAGTTAAAAAAGTTTTTTTTTTTTTTTTAAGTATCATAAACTGTTTCTTCAGGAATTTTGAAGGTTAAAAGTAGAGTTTCAAAGCAAACATATTTCCTGGCTCCTCTTTACAAGAAGTTATTCTCTACTGAACTGTAACTCTTTATGTTTAAGAAGATTGGATTTTCCCCTAATGCTAAAAGATTTGCTATTTTCCTTTTCCTCTTATAGACATTCATAATCCATTGTATTTTAGTAGTTTCAAAGCTTTGAAAGAATGTTCAGATGACCTCAAAATTTCAAAAACGATAGAGAGCATAAAAATTGTTGATGTTTGAAACATTGTATCAGTTGTTGTAAAACCGCTTTGTCCAATGTTAAGATGAAAGATTTACAATTTACCTTCTTACTGCTGGAAAAATAAAAGTTATTAAGACAAGTTTCTGGAATAGTAAGGGCTTCCCAAGTGGCACAGTGGTAGTAAAGAATCTGCCTGCCAATGCAAGAGACTCATGAGACAAGGGTTTGATCCCTGGGTCAGGAACATCCACTGGAGAAGGAAATGGCAACCCACTCCTGTATTCTTGCCTGGGAAATCCCATGGACAGAGGAGTTTGGCAGGCTACAATCTGTGGGGTTACAAAGCATAGGCATGACTGAACATGTATACATGCTGGAATATTAAGTGCAAGGCAGAACCTTATTTACTTCATTCACATCCCTTGGACACCAGGTAACCTGGAATAATTCTGCCTCACTGGCGTCCTGGGGGACAGGATGGGCAAGCAGGGGCAACAGCAAAGGTGAGCAAGGCCACACGAGTTGTTAATTGGGGGTCCCGACACTTTCAGGGGAGACTAGAGGAGAGATGGAGAGCTGCTCTGTGAGCTTGTGTCTGTGAGTCCTCTAACCACAGATGGTCTCAGATTCTCCCACCAGCTGGATGTGGGTGTGGGAAGGAGAAGAGAATGACAACAGGTGTGCTCTGCACCCTTGGCACACCCCCCCCCCCCATCTTGATAGATGATCAGGAAGAACAGGAATGGGCAGGGTGGGGCCATCTCCCAGGTGGGATTGGCACCAGGTCTTTCATTCTGAGGCATGGTGGGGACAGCCAGCTACACCCACAAGCCGATTCCTTTTCCCCCCATGTCTTCTTCTCAGAACGGAGTCAAAAGCTGGGGACGGTGGCGGTCCAGGAGGAAGCAGGCTTCTCTTCTAACTTGCATCCTCCACGCTTTCTTGTCCTGTGTTAACCTACAAGTTTGACGGTCAAGTCTGGTCGGCTGGGAGCCTGGCTGATCCTTTTGGAAGGCGGCCAAAGAGTGGAGCCTGTCACTGCTCAAAGCCACTTTCGTTATCCCCGCCTGCCCCTGGTTATCCTCCCTGGACCGGGAGATGGGTAATGTACACGGGGTAGCAAGATTCCAGAATTAGTTCATGGCCAGTCACGTACACACGCCCTGCATGCTGGTCACACGTTCTCCCCTCATACTGAGCCTAGCTGGAGACAGCTCTGTGACTTCAACGACAGACAAGGTGAGGCTCATCGACAGAATTAAGATAACTCTCTCATTCAATAAATCGGTGCTTCTTTCCTTGAATGTGAGAGCGGTGTCATACTTTTTTGCAGGTGCTCTTTCTGGCAAATGTGTTTCTTGCTCAGAATTGAGCCACTAGGGGACCTGAGACAACCCAGGAGGTCTGGGAACAGGAGCTGAAGGCACATTCTTAGAGTATAAAACTAGAAGAAAACAACAGAAGGGGAAAGACTAGAGGTCTCTTCAGGAAAATTGGAGATATCAAGGAAAGATTTTGTCCAAAGATGGGCACAATGATGGACATAAATGGTAGAGACTTAGTAGATGCTGAAGAGATCAAGAAGAGATGGAAAGAATACACAGAAGAATTGTAGTAAAAAGATCCAGATGAACTGGATTGGTACGACCCAGTGTGGTCAGCCACCCAGAGCCAGACATTCTGCACAGTGAAGTCAAGTGGGCCTTAGGAAGCACTGCTATCAATAAAGCTAGCGCATGTGAAAGAATCCAGTAGAATTATTCAAAATCCTAAAGGATGATGCCATCAAGGTGTTGTATTCAATATATCAGCAAATCTGGAAGACCCAGCAGGGGCCACAGGACTGGAAAAGGTCAATTCTCATCCCCAAATCTGGCATGCTAGGCTTCAGCATTATGCGAACCAAGAACTTTCAGATGTCCAAGCTGGGTTTAGAAAAGGAAGAGGAAACAGAGATCAAATTGCCAACATTCTTTGGATCACAGAGAAAGCTAGGGAATTCCAGAGAGACATCTACCTCTGCTTCATTAACTACACCAAAGCCTTTGACTGTGTGGATCATAATAAACTGTGGAAAGCTCTTAAAGAGATGGGATTACCAGACCACCTTACCTGTCTTCTGAGAAACTTGTGTGTGGGTCAAGAAGAAGCAGTCAGAACCCTGTATGGAACAACTAATTTGTTCAAGATTGAGAAAGGAGTACAACAGGGCTGTCTGCTGTCACCCTATTTGTTTACCTTTTACACCGAGCACATCTTGAGAAATGCCAGGCTGGATGAGTTACAAGCTGGAATCAAGATAGGTGGGAGAAATATCAACAACCTCAGATAGGGGGATGATACCACTCTAATGACAGAAAGCAAAGAGGAACTCAGGAGCCTCTTTATGAGAGTGAAGGAACTAAAAATATTGAAAAAGTAAGATCGTGGCATCCAGTGCCCTTGTGGTGTTGTGTGTTGAGTTAGTCGCTCAGTCGTGTTGGACTCTTTTCAACCCCATGAACTGCAGTCCACCAGGCTCCTCTGTCCATGGGATTCTCCAGGAAAGAACACTGGAGTGGGTTGCCATTTCCTCATGACAAATGGAGGGGGACAAGGTGGAAGGAGTGACAGATGTCCTCTTCTTGGGCTCTAAAATCACTGCAGATGGTGACTGCAGCCGTGAAATCAGAAGATGTTTGCTTCTTGGCAGGAAAGCTATGACAAACCCAGACAGTGTGTTGAAAAGCAGAGACATTCCTCTGCTGACAAAGGTCCGTATAGTCAAGGCTATGGTCTTCCCAGTGGTCATATAAGATTGTGAGAGCTGGCCCGTAAAGAAGGCAGAGCGCTGAATAACTGATGCCTTTGAACTGTGGTGCTGGAGAAGAGTCCTGAGAGTCCCTTGGACTGCAAGGAGATCAAACCACTCAATCTCAAGGGAAATCAGCCCTGAATACTCGTTGGAGGAACTGATGCTGAAGTTGAAGCTCCAGTATTTTGATCATCTGATGAGAACAGCTGACTCACTGGAAAAGTCCCTGATGCTGGGAAACATTGAGGGCAGGAGAAGAGGGCATCAGAGGATGAGATAGCTGGCATCACTGATGCAATGGACATGAACTTGGGCAAAGTTCGGGAGATGGTGAGGGACAGAGAGGCCTGGCAGGCTGCAGCCCACAGAACTGGGCATGACTGGGCGACTGAACGACTTTCTGACAAACGTGTTGCTTGCTCTTCCCATTCAGAATTGAGCCGCCAAAGGACCCGAAACAACCCAAGAGGTTTGGAAACAGGAGCTCAAGGCACATTCTTAGAGGTCGTGGAGGAGGAGAATGGAGCCCGCGGAGGGTCAGTAAGAAGTCAGAGAAGTGAATAGTATGGAATAAGACGAGCATGCTGGGCTTAGGAGAAGACACTCCCTACAGGAAGGCAGGCATCTGGCGCTGTCTTTGGCCTTGCATCCCTCCCGGTCCTCCCTAGGTGCACTGTCTGGACGCTGAGTTTGGGCCCAGGGATGCATGCAGGACTGTAGAGGCGCCCGGTTCCGGCAGGGACCTCGGGCGCTGGGGGCGCAGAAGCGCAGCGGCGCCACCTAGCGCCCAGCCGGCGGCGGAGCCGGGCAAGCGCCTCGCTTTCTCCAAAAAGGAGCAAAGACGTGGAGCCCAGAAGAAAACCGTCTTTCGTGCCTGGAAAGCCTCGGCTGCGAAAGGAGGGCGAGAAGAAGCGCAGGGACAGCCTGAGCTCTCCTTCTATTTCAAGTTGACATATATCCTTGCTTTCGTAGGTATTATAGAATACGGTTATTCGGGGCCACAGATTTCAAAATGATGATTTTTCTCTCTTTCCTTTGGCCCGGTCTTTGTTATTATTATTATTTTTAGGAAAACTGTAATTTCTGAATGACTTAGATGCAGTGTTTTGTTCTCTTAACCCAGCTCTTGAATGTAGGAGGTTGAGACGAGGTGAAATATTCCTGTCACATATTTGTTCATGCCATATACTTTATTTTCTATTTGAAAATTTCACTTGTTTTATGGGATACAACTGACATATAACGTTGGATTAGTTTTAGGTGTACACCATAATGATTTGATATATGGATGTATTGCAAAATGATCACCACAACAAACCCAGTTAACATACATCACCTCACATATTTATAAACCTTTTTTTTTCCTTGCAATGAGCGCTTTTAAGAATTCCCCTCTTAGAAACTTTCAAATGGAGTCTAGAGGTTTATACATAAGTTTGAACTTATTAAATATATTATTCAGGTAACCTATATCGCTGTTATTTTTCTTCTGCCTGACCTGTCAGTTTCCGAGATGTCTGCACTGTTTGCGTCTCGCACCAGAGACAGTCTTGCTAGGCGCACATATGCTGTGTCTTCTTCATCTATTGCTTCTTTTATCAAGGTGTATCATCCTCTTTCAAGCATTTACAGAAGGAGAGAAAAGAATAAAACCAACCCTCCTGAATCTGTCATAGCTTCAGCAGCTCATGGTTTACTCTCATTTCACTTACACCCCACAAAGTCTTCCACATTTCTTCTACTGGATTATTTTGAAGTAAATGACAAACATCCACATCATTTTATTAGTAAATACGTTAGAGTCTGTCTACAAAAGATAAGGAATTCTTAGCTATACATTTTTTTGGTCACACCACACGGCATTTACGATCTCAAGTTCCCTGGCCAGGGATCGAACCTGTGCCCCCTGCAGTGGAAGCAGAGTCTTAACCACTGGACCTCCAGGGCAGTCTCAGTGAAATGGAGCAGGACCGTACATATGGTCCTTGCCACCCCCCCACCCCCATCATGTCCTCTGCTTGCCTTTTGCCTAAAACTTTAGTCAAAGAATAAGTTTAATCAGAGAAGTGAGAAATGCTGAAACAAAGGAAAACAGTCAAAGGAGACTAAATAATAATGTAGTCACTAAGCATAGTCAAGGACATTAATTCTTTCTCAAGTATTGTGGATAATATTCTGAGCCATATCCTGTGAGCTGTCTTACAGATACCAAAACCCCAGGTGGAGAAATTAACTACACGATCAGACTGCACCCAGGACTTGAGCTGCCACAATTCCGAGAATTGACTGCAAAGAAATGGGAACAAGTGCACCCCGGCACTGAAGATTAACTGACTGTCCTAAAACAACCAAGATGATGCTAGGCAGCCCACTGACGACCAGCTGAAGATGACTGTCAGAGATGACTGCGCTGTTTCTGCATGCAACCCCTACGGACTCTGTCTACAAAAGCTGTCACCCCCTGCTTGTTGGAGGGTGGGGGGAGTTGGCCTTTGGATGGTTGTCCACCAGCCTCTCCCCAGTTGCTGGCATCTGAAATAAAGCAAACTTTCCTTTCCACCAGCTTGGCCTGCTTATTGGCTTTTGAGTGGCGAGCAGCCGGACCCCCCCAAGCATACCTTTTGGTCACAGATTTTGACGCCCAGCGTGGGGCTGGCTACTGCTGGCTTCTGTGCTCTCATGATACCTGGCTCTCCTGGGTCTTCCAGGGGAAAACTGGGGCTATGATACTATATTAGCCTGCTGCTCGAAGCTAGCCAGTCCCAGGTAGGGGATGTGGGGGACATTCCTACCAGCTGCTGAAACTGTTTGTTTTGAGGATCCTCCCTGTTTCTCCCCTGCTTGGCACTGGCTGCCAAATTATGCTTTTCTTGGTAGAATGGAAACTTGCTTTCGGGGTGAGCTGCCGACCTCCAAGACTGGGTAAGTCCACAGGTGTGCACACGGGCAGGGCAGGCTTCCCATTTCTGAGTGCTAGTGCTATTTGGGCATTCTTGCCAGTTGGTTCTGACCTGTGTTTGATGTTGAGGATCATTTGTGAGCACTGATTGCTATTTGGGCGCTTTTGCCAATGGTTTTGATGTCTGTCTGCCATTGAGGGCCGTTTGTGAGCATGAAGCGCTTTCGGGCATTCTTGTCAATGGGTTCTGACATCTGACTCCTGTTGAGGACCATTTGTGAGCACCGGATGTCATTTGGGTATTTTGCCAATTGCTTCTGATATTTGACTACTGCTGAGGACCATTTGTGTCAGGGAAGTGTTTGGGACTCCATACTGGTCACCTTGGGAGAGGGTTTATGATAGATCTGTCGTTTGGTGTGTGAGTGTATTTCCGTTTGTATAATTGGTACTCTTGTTGCCTTATGTAAAATGGGGAATTCAGGTTCAACTCATTAAGAAAAATTTTAGTTGTGAATTTATGACTAAAAAACAAGTAATTTTTTGGATAATGTATGGTGTAGTATTCTTCAGACTCCAGAGAAGACTGGTTAAGATGAAAGTCTTGAAATTCAAAATACTGGTTATTTTTGCATATGCAGTTAGGGAAGTCTAACTTGATAAAACACTTTTTTTTCAGACGTTGAGAAACCAAAAATATGCCGGAGAAAACTTGAAGTTAACACTTATCATGTCCTTGAAATACAAACACAGTCCACATTGCCTGGAACTCTAGCCTTTGGTTAATTGTAAAACTTCAAGCTAAGGAAAAAGAAAAAAAAAAAAGGAAAGCCTTTTAAAACTGAGTGTGTAATTTGGCTATTCTGATTATTATCCATAAAGTGATAAGCTTAATTGCAATGCCTAATTCATGAGATGTAAAAAGATAAAATAACGAGATCTTTGTTTATCTGATGTTTATATGTCTCAATATGTATTTTCATATTTGGATAATATCTCTGTGGTTAATTAGTAAAGGAACTCTATTTAATTGGCCTTAAAAAAAATATAAGTACTTGTTACTGAAAGGTATGCATTGGGGGTCCAGCTACTCGCCACTCAAAAGCCAGTAAACAGGCCAGGTTGGTGGAAAGGAAAGTTTGCTTTATTTTAGATGCTGGCAACTTGGGGGAAGGGCAGCAGTCATCTGTCTAAAGGCAGACATGCTCCCGTCTCTAACAAGCAGGGAATCAGTTAGGTTCAGTTGCTCAGTCTTATCCAACCCTTTTTGACCCCATAAACTGCAGCATGCCAGGCTTCCCTGTCCATCACCAACTCCTGAAGCTTGCTCAAACTCATGTCCATTGAGTCGGTGATACCATCCAGCCATCTCATCCTCTGTCATACCCTTCTCCTCCTGCCTTCAATCTTTCCCAGCATCATGGTCTTTTCCAGTGAGTCAGTTCTTCGCATCATGTGGCCAAAGCATTGGAGTTTCAGCTTCAGCATCAGTCCTTCCAATGAATATTCAGGACTGATTTCCTTTAGGATTGACTGGCTTGATCTCTTTGCAGTCCAAGGGACTCTCAAGAGTCTTCTCCTGCTGCACAGTTCAAAAGCATCAATTCTTTGGTGCTCAACTTTCTTTATAGTCCAACTCTCACATCCATACATGACCACTGGAAAAGCCATAGCTTTTACTAGATGGACATTTATCAACAAAGTAATGTCCCTGCTTTTAAATATTCTGCTTAGGTTGGTAATAGCTTTTCTTCCAAGGAGCAAGTGTCTTTTAATTTCATGGCTGCAGTCACCATTTGCAGTGATTTTCAGTTCAGTTTCAGTTCAGTCGCTCAGTCGTGTCTGACACTTTGCGACCCCATAAATCGCAGCACGCCAGGCCTCCCTGTCCATCACCATCTCCCGGAGTTCACTCAGACTCACGTCCATTGAGTCAGTGATGCCATCCAGCCATTTCATCCTGGGTCGTCCCCTTCTCCTCCTGCCCCCAATCCCTCCCAGCATCTAAGTCTCTTCCAATGAGTCAACTCTTCGCATGAGGTGGCCAAAGTACTGGAGCTTAAGCTTTAGCATCATTCCTTCCAAAGAAATCCCAGGGCTGATCTCCTTCAGAATGGACTGGTTGGATCTCCTTGCAGTCCAAGGGACTCTCAAAAGTCTTCTCCAACACCACAGTTCAAAAGCATCAATTCTTTGGCGCTCAGCCTTCTTCACAGTCCAACTCTCACATCCATACAAGACTACTAGAAAAACCATAGCCTTGACTAGACGGACCTTAGTCGGCAGAGTAACGTCTCTGCTTTTGAACATGCTATCTAGGTTGGTCATAACTTTTCTTCCAAGGAGTAAGCGTCTTTTAATTTCATGGCTGCAGTCACCATCTGCAGTGATTTTGGAGCCCAAAAAAATAAAGTGTGACACTATTTCCACTGTTTCTCCATCTATTTCCATGATCTTCATTTTTTGAATGTTGAGCTTTAAGCCAACTTTTTCACTCTCCTCTTTCACTTTCATCAAGAGGCTTTTTAGCTCCTCTTCACTTTCTGCCATAAGGGTGGTGTCATCTGCATATCTGAGGTTATTGATATTTCTCCCAGCAATCTTGATTCCAGCACGTGTTTCTTCCAGTGCAGCGTTTCTCTTGATGTACTCTGCATAGAAGTTAAATAAGCAGGGTGACAATATACAGCCTTGACGTACTCCTTTTCCTATTTGGAACCAGTCTGTTGTTCCATGTCCAGTCTAACTGTTGCTTCCTGGCCTGCATACAGATTTCTCAAGAGGCAGGTTAGGTGCTCTGGTATTCCCATCTCTTTCAGAATTTTCCACAGTTAATTGTGATCCACACAGTCAAAGGCTTTGGCATAGTCAATAAAGCAGAAATAGATGTTTTTCTGGAACTCTCTTGCCTTTTCCATGATCCAGTGGATGTTGGCAATTTGATCTCTGGTTCCTCTGCCTTTTCTAAAACCAGCTTGAACATCTGGAAGTTCACGGTTCACGTACTGCTGAAGCCTGGCTTAGAGAATTTTGAGCATTACCTTGCTAGTGTGTGAGATGAGTGCAATTGTGCGGTAGTTTGAGCATTCCTTGGCATTGTCTTTCTTTGGGATTGGAATGAAAACTGACCTTTTCCAGTGCCCCCCAAAGTAAAGTGTCTCACTGTTTCTATTGTTCCTCCATCTATTTGCCATGAAGTGATGGGACCAGATGCCATGATCTTAGTTTTCTGAATGTCTGAGTTTTAAGTCAGCTTTTTCAGTCTCCTCTTTCACTTTCATCAAGAGCACTTTCATCTTTAGTTCTTTTTTGTCTTCTGCCATAAGGGTGGTGTCATCTGCATATCTGAGGTTATTGATATTTCTCCTGGCAATCTTGATTCCAGCTTGTGCTTCATCCAGCCTGGTGTTTTGCATGATGTACTCTGCATAGAAGTTAAATAAGCAGGGTGACAATATACGGTGATGGAATTCCAGTTGAGCTATTTCAAATCCTAAAATATGATGCTGTTAAAGTGCTACACTCAATATACCAGGAAATGTGGAAAACACAGCAGTGGCCACAGGACTGGAAAAGGTCAGTTTTTATTCCAATCCCAAAGAAAGGCAATGCCAAAGAAAGGCAATGCCAAAGAATGTTCAAACTACTGCACAATTGCACTCATCTCACACACTAGCAAAGTAATGCTCAAAGTTCTCCAAGCCAGGCTTCAACAGTACGTGAACCATGAACTTCCAGATGTTCAAGCTGAATTTCGAAAAGGCAGAGGAACCAGAGATCACATTTGCCAACATCTGTTGGATCATCAAAAAAGCAAAAGCAAGAGAGTTCCAAAAAAATCTACTTCTGGTTTATTAACTATGCCAAAACCTTTGATTGTGTGGATCAAAACAAACTCTGGAAAATTCTGAAAGAGATGGGAATACCAGACCACCTCACCTGCCTCCTGAGAAATCTGTATGCAGGTCAAGAAATGACAGTTAGAACTGGACAAGGAACAACAGACTGGTTCCAAATTGGGAAAGGGGTATATCAAGGCTGTATATTGTCACTCTGCTTATTTAACTTATAAGCAGTGGGTGAGAGCATTTATAGGGAGTTGAGGGGGGCAACATCCAGAAACAGCACATTCATCTCTAACAGTCATCTTCAGATTGGTCGTCAGTGGGCTGCCTAGCATCATCTTGGTTGTTTTAGGACAGTTAATTAATCTTCAGTGCCGGGGTGCACTTGTTCCCATTTCTCTGGGTTCAGTTCTCGGAATTGTGGCAGCTCAAGTCCTATAGTTAACTTCTCCACGTGGGTTTTAGTATTTATATGACAGCTCAATAGGAAATGGCTCAGAATATTATCTATAGCCCTTGAGGAAGAACTGAAGGTCCTTGACTGTGCCTAGTGACTATATCATGGTTATTCAGTCTCCTTTGACTGTTTTCCTTTGTTTCAGCATTTCTCACTTTTCTGATTAAACTTGTTCTTTGACTGAAGTTTTCCAAGGGCAAAAGGCAGGCAGAGGACACGGTCAGGGGCGGGGTGGCAAGGACCATATGGTCCTGCTCCATTTCATACTTCCAGATTGAACAAATCTAAATTTACCTACTTTTGTCTCCTTGTAAGACCAAGAGGGAAACTAAAGATGTTTGGGTTTATTAAGCATATATATTGTACCACTGAAGAAAAATTGTGCTATAAAAAGTGCATAGTTTTTGAGGTTATGAAACATGTTCTTAAGTTTGCCAATCAGAAAATGCCGGTGTAACATTTTCATTACTTGTTTCTTGGTTTTGTTAAAAGTTTCAAGGGTTAAAAACTGTGATATAAATGAAGCATTTTGGTATGTAAAGCAAAAGATACCAAAACCCCAGGGGAGAAGTTAACTCCATGATGACCAGACTGTACCCAGGACTCGAGCTGCCACAGTTCTGAGAAATGACCACAAAGAAATGGGAACAAGTGCACCCTGGAACTAAAGATTCACTTTCTCTCTCTCTTTAGTTGCTCAGTCGTGTCTGACTCTTGCGACCCTATGGATTGTAGCCCGCCAGGCTCCTCTGTCCTTGGGATTCTCCAGGCAAGAATACTGGAGTGGGTTGCCATTTCCTTCTCCAGAAGATTAACTGTCTTAAAACAACCAAGGTGATGCTAGTCAGACCACTGATGACCAATCTGAAGATGACTGTTAGAGATGACGGTGCTGTTTCTGGATGTTGCCCACCCCCGACTCTGCCTGTAAACTTTCTCACCCCTTGCTTGTTGGCGGTGGGGGTGGGTGGGGAGTCAGCCTTTGGAAGATGTCCACCACCCGCCCCAGCAGTTGCCAGCACCTGAAATAAAGCAAACTTTCTTTTCCACCAACCTGGCCTGCTTATTGGCTTTTGAGTGGTGAGCAGCCGGACCTCCCATGAGTACCTTTTACCAAGATAGGGAATTCTTACTAAAACATAATCACAATACTGCTATCACTCCTAAAAAATTTATAATAATTTCTTTGTTGCTGTTGTTCAGTCGCTCAGTTGTGTCCAACTCTTTGTGACCCCATGGACTGCAGCACATCAGGCTTCCCTGTCCTTCACTGTTTCCCAGAGTTTGCTCAGATTCATATCCATTAAGTCACTGATGCCATCCGATCACTTCATCCTCCTTCTCCTCCTGCCCTCAATCTTTCCTAGCATCAGGTCCAGTGAGTTGGCTCCTTGTGTCAAGTGGCCAATAGTAATTTCTTAATATCATTAAATATCCAGAGTGTTCACATTTCCTAATTGTCTCATAAACATTTTGATTTTCTTTGCTCAAATTAGGATCCTAGTAAGATTCATATATTATGATTACTTGATATGTTTTCAGTGTCCTTTAAAATTTTTTTAGTTCCCTGACCAGGGATTGGACCCAGGTCCTTCAAAGTGAAGTGCCTCCCACCTGGAGAACACCTGCAAATGAGTGCAGCGGCCCCGAGTATGTACATGGTGTTCAAGGAGAAACTGTCTTCCAGCGTGGGGCTGGCCTTCCTGGCCCAGGGATGCTGTGTACTTGAGAGTCGGGGTCAAACAATGAACTGTTGACAACTGTTCACAAAGGTAATGCTAGGATGACACTTTAGGGGGTCATTTGCAGCTCTAGAGTCAGAGCAGACTTCCAGTCCTTATAAAACAAGAAAATGCCCATCGGAGAGAAGCCTAGCTCTCATTATAGTGTGTGACAGCACCCCGCAGGCTGCACGTCTCTCTGGCCTGCTTGTCTCCCCAGCATGGCCATGGGTGGACGTCTCGAGGGTGGGGACTGAGCCTTCCTCGTCTTTGCATTCCTGGCCTGTCGCATCCAGAGTTTGCATCATGCTTAGAATAAGGAGGGGCAAGCAGAGACATGCTGAGAAGGGATGAGAAGGGGAGGAGGTTGGAGAGTGGCTGCCTGCAGGGACCACCAGGGATCTGGGAGCTGCAAGAGTGGGAAGTGACGACAGCCCTGGGGAGGTTGGGGCTATTTTCATCGGGTGAGAGTCAGGTTTTCTTGCCGTCTCATCAGGTGAGGGAGGCAGTGCTGTCGTAGCCAGGGGATGGCCAAGATTATCATTAGGGCCAAGGGACAGAAACTTGACAGGGTGGGGGAAAGGAGGATGTGAGGAGTAAGCATAATCTGGAATGTGTGTTTCCTGGGCTGTTGGTCACTTAGGCACTCAACAAGCACTGAAGTTCCGCCGAATGGGCAACACGATCAGACCTGCTGTGAAGACGCAGAGGAGGGAGGGGTTTTGGGCTTCAAGCAGCCCCCAGTGTGGGTGGGGAGACAACAGTCCCCCCCCCACAACAAAATGCCTGTAAAGGAGCCCCCTGTCCTCTGGTTTCTAACCTGCTCCCACCTGAGCCCCTTCAACCAGTCATGATCTTCTGTTTGGGGGGGAAAGGTTGGAATCTATATACTTAACAACCAGTCAAAAGAAAGGGATAAAGAAAACCAGCGCTTGCTGCCAAGTCTTCCATCTTATTAGACGTGAAACCTTGGGGTGATGAGACAGATGCGGCAACTCTCGAGGAGTTCGTCAGAAGCTTTCGAGCTGAGGAACGCTTGCCTTGGCCTGGGGCTCTTCTAAACCAGTTCCGGTTGGGGGTCGAACTGAAAAACTTCACACACAGTGTGTAGTTCAGGACGATAAAGTTGGAACAGGTATGCTGGAGGAGCAGACCACTGCTTTTGATGCATGTGTGCTGTCTGTGGGTGTGGCTGCCTTCAACAAGGTCTAAAACTCACGGTGGATCGGTGACCTTGAATAAAAGCTTGCAAGAAAAAAAAAAAAACGCTGCTGACGCACCCCTCTAGTTTTGCCCTTTCTGTCTCACCATTATCCCAAGGTTCCACGTCTGATAAGATGGAACACTTAGCAGCAAATGCTGTGTTTTTGGTTTCCTTTGGCTTTTTAAAAAATAATTCACAAAGTGGAGGCACTGTGAGGACTGCAGAAGACAAATCGTCTGCAGTTCCACCACCCAAATGTTACTATTGCTGTTCCGTTGCTCAGTCGTGTCCAACTCTATGCGACCCCAGGGACTGCAGCACACCAGGCTTCCCTGTCCTTCCCTATCTCCTGGAGTTTGCTCAAGTTCAAGTCCATGGAGGCAGTTCAGTTCCATTCAGTTCAGTTGCTCAGTCGTATCCGACTCTTTGCAACCTTCCCTGTCCATCACCAACTCCCAGAGTTTACCCAAACTCATGCCCATGGAGTTGGTGATGCCGTCTAAACATCTCATCCTCTTACTAATGTGAAATAACGAACAGAGAAAACAGCTTTTGTAGCTGAGGTAGGACCAGTCGAAGACCCAGGACTCAGCCCCCTGCCCCGGTGTGCCCCAGTTCCCTGTGGGCAGATCCTGGAATTGGGCTGGCCCGAGTGACTAAACTCTGAGCAGAGGTCAGGGACACAAAGCTGGGGTGGGGCGCAGAGGAGGATCCGCTTGCTCAGCTTCCTTCAGCCCACAGTCCCCCAGATGGAACTCCACACCCACTGTATTAGTTCCTATTGCTGCTATAAATAAACCACAAGCTTAGTGACTTCAAACATGTTTATTCTCTTACAGCCTAGAGTCTACACAGCTGTGTTGCTAATGGCGGCTCTCAGGGACAATCCATCTCCTCGCCTTTTCCACCGACATCCCCAGCTTACTGTTCTTCCTCTGACTTTAGAGCCAGCCTCCTGTCTGACCCCTGCCTCTCTCGTTAAGGAAAAAATCCACCCCCAATCCAAGAGCAATATAGAAGGTTTACGTCGAGAAATCCTTGTGATTATATTGAACCCACCCGGATAACCTAAGAGAATTTGCCATCTCAGAAGCCTTACCTTAATCACACCCGCTGAACGCCTTCATTTTGCTGGGTAAAGTGACTATATTCACAGGTCACCAGGAGGTTAGGATGTGGGGGCGGGGTGAATCTGGCACCTCCGTTCATCCTGGCCAGCTGCTATATCCCAGTAATCAGCAGTAAGAGTCGCTTCCTTCCTCCTTCTCTTTTCCTTTTAAAATTTAGCTTTTATTAAGTAGGGGCTTCCCAGGTGGCTCAGTGATAAAAGAATCTGCCTGCCAGTTCAGGAGATGCAGAAGATGTGGGTTCACTCCCTGGGTCGGGAAATCCCCTGGAGAAGAAACTGACAACCCACTCCAGTATTCTTGGAGATGCAGAAGATGTGGGTTCACTCCCTGGGTCGGGAAATCCCCTGGAGAAGAAAATGACAACCCACTCCAGTATTCTTGCCTGGAGGATCCCAGGGACAGAGGAGCCTGGGGGGGCTACAGTCCATGAGATAGCAAAGAGCTGGACATGACTGAGTGACTGAGCACCATACATTCTTATGATTAAAAAAGAGAAAGAAAATAGCACCAGGGTGGGAGGCCATGGCACCTGGGAACCTACTGGTCTGGGTCTGCACTGTGGCCGGGACACTCAGAGGCTCCCTCAACACCCAGAGGGAGAGAGGAGACCCTGCCCCCATCACTCTGCCCTCTCCCCCACGTCACTCCACCCTCTCCACCCTGGGTCCCCTCAAACTTTCTTCATCCAAAAAGGAAGAAGCTCTCAAAGAAACCCACCCCCCAAATAGACAGGTTCCCCTGAGCAATCCTGCTCCATCCCGTCTCTTTCACCCCATTTCTCCCCACCTCTTCAGGTGTTTTGGTTTGGTCGTCTGTGTCCCGCTTGATGCCCAGTGTGATGGTGCTGGGAGGTGGGCTTTTGTGGGGTGCTTAGGTCATGAGGGTGGAACCTCATGAATGGATTAGTGTTCTTATAAAAGAGACCGCAGGGAGACCCCTTAGCCCTCTGCCATGGGAGTATGCAGTGAAAAGTCAGAAGTCTTTGACCCAGAAGAGGGCTCTCACTTGACCTTGCTGACACCCTGATCTTGGACTTCCACCCTCCAGAACTGGAGGCAATAAACTTTTGTTGTTGATAAGCCACCCAGACCATGGTACTGTACGATGTTATGGAAGAACTCGAAACTTTTCAGCCAACTCAATATTTCAGCAGCTCAAATGGATGAAGGCAACGGGTAACCACTTATTAGAATCACGTGTTATCTTTCAAAAGTTTTTATGAGTACGTATATTTCTCTCTTTTTTTATACAAAGATTAGCATGCCATCTATTGTTCTATACCTGTTTTCTGAGCACATCCTGAAGCTCTTCCCCATCAGGACAGTGAATATCCCTGTACATATGTTTCTTTCATAGTCACCTACAATCGCATTGTGTGGGCATTGCAAGGTTTATTAAGATCTATAGGCTCTCTCCTGTAGATGGAGGTTTGGTTTTTTTTTCCAGACTTTGCCAGTACAAACAGTCCTTCAGTAAGTTGCCATGTACATCTATTTTTCCGGGGTTTGTAGGTAGATCTCCAGAATGACTCCAAGAAGCTGGATCAGTAAATCAAAGCGTGGAGGAGGCGGCAGTTTCACTGGATTTTTCCAGTGTCTTCCTGTGCTTGCGTTACTTGGCATGCCCTTCAGTGACCCCTAGTCTCCCAGGAGGGAGCCATCAGCCTCAGATTCCTTACACTGACCTCACAGGCCAACCTAGTATTTTGGTGACTGTCATTTGCCATAGCCATGGAGATCTTCTCTGGGGTGGAGACCAAGGCCTTGGGTTTCTCATCTGTGTGTGTCCCACATGCCCGGCCTGGGGTGTGGCCTCACCCACTGTGCCTCCCCCAGGAAGCTGCCCCAGAGGGGTTTATTGTCTATCCCTGGAGGAGGTGGGGCGCCTGGGTTTCAGGTGGGACTCAGTGGGGGGCAGGGGCCTTCACACAAGCCTGTAGGTTCCATTGTAGCTGAAAGAGGGTGGCTTCAAGCAGCCCCCCTCTCCCTCAGGCATCCAGCTCTGGGTGTAGGTGGAGCCATTTTCCAGAGGTCGCACGATTATGAGGTCTCTGGACGCCAGGGATGGGTCCTCTGGGAAGAAGTTGAAGGGTCGGAGCAGGAAGCCCACGGAGTTCCCTGGCGTGGTCGTGTTGGGGATGTCCTCTGCGTGGGGGATGTGCAGGAAGCCCACTGTGACCCAGGCCACCAGGTCCTGCGGGAGAGAGGGGCGGGCCGTGCTGAGGAGTCTCAGAGGGGAAGCGGCGGCCTGCACCCAAGCCCCAGGTATAAGGAAGGGCAAATCTGGTGAACCCAGAGCTGGCTTTCCACCCAGTAAGCTGGTCCTTGCCCTCCTGGGACTCGGCAGGGATCCTGGGACTGGACAGGGGTCTATCTCAGGGTGGGGCTGGAAAAAGGCAGAGCTGGTACCTCATCTTCAATGTTCTCATTGTTGCGAAGAAACTCCTCAAAGACGACAGGTGGATCCCAGGGGTCGTTCTGGTTGTATATGCTGCTGCTGTATCTCTCTGACTCCCGGTATTTGGTCACTGCCAGGGGGTACCTGTCCAGGCAGAGAAGCCGCGTGACTCTGGGTGTTTGGGGCCTCCCCGCCCTCCCAGGGCACACCGTCAGGGTCAATGAGGGGGAAAGTTGCTGCCTTCCCCTATGTGCAGGGTCAGCCCCTGGGAGTTAGCCAGACTCACTGTCAGTGGAGGCCCCGGGGCTCCGCAGGGGCTCTGCACCCTCCACCCCCAAACACAGAGCCACACACCCAGGAACATGCACGCATACACACACACACACGCAGGTGCACACACCCAGATATAGCACTGGATAGATTCAGAATCTCATGGACAGAAACACAGACACACACGGATACAGGGGAACAGAGACACAGAGAGGAGCCTCCAGTCCTTGCCAGCCTCCTGGGCCTTCCTCACCTAGCCCAGGTGACAGCCTGCTCCTCTTGCCAGCCTGGGGGCAGCACTTGGTCGGCCATGGAGTGGATCTGCACTCGGTAGCTGCGCTGGTGGCCCCAGGGGTTCTGCTCAGGGCTAGTAAAAAGCAGGTATTTGGGTAGAGTCTGTCCGAAGCGGAAGGCCGCCTGGCGCTCCCGAGAATACCGCATCTGCTGGAGAGCCGGCTGAACCAGGCGGTGTCCTGGGCTCCAGGGGTTTGTGATGTTTTCCAGCTTCATCTGTAGAGTCTGGAAGCTATTCTTGGTGCCTGTGGGTGTACAGGGAAGGAGTCGGAGTCAAGCACCTGGAACTGAAGCCTCCTCATTCCACCTTGGGCCCTCCATCCAGGACCACACCCAACAGCAGGCCATGGACTGAAGGGGATGTTGGGGACAGGCACTGAGCCAGATGGCAGTGGAGGGAAGGGGCAGAGGAACTAGAAGACAGCTCAGAGTTGGCACAGCAGCGGCAGTGACTCCACCGTGACCCTGGGTAGTTCCTCTTGAGAGTGGTGTCCGAGCCTGTTTGCTGCAACTGTGGTCCCAGAGACAGGCAGCTGGCCTTTCCCCAGGGGGAGGGGCCATGTCAATGCCCTCTGGGTCAGGAGCAGACAAGAGGGAGCAGGAGAAGCTGCCCAGCTGGTCCTGGGGGCCTGTTCTAACATGGCACTTGATATCAGGCCAAGTCCTGTCATTACACCCATACCATCTTTTAAGTCATGCATGCTCAGTCACTCAGTTGTGTCCAACTCTTTGCGACCCCATGGGCTTTAGTCCGCCAGGCTTCTCTGTTCATGTGATTCTCCAGGCAAGAATACGGCAGTGGGTTGCCATTCCCACTCCATTGGAGAAAAGATTCTCCAATCTTTTGTGGTGACACCACTAATTCAAGAGACACAAGGAGTATTCCCAATGACGCTGCATCCACTCAAAGCTCCAGGCAGGGACGTGTCTTACACCTAGGCATTATCCCCTCCCCGGCCACGTGCACACCTTTGCACAGGCTCCATCCTCAAGGGGTCAGTGCAGAGGCAGCCCTGACACTGTTCATGTCACCATTTTGCAGGGACACACAGGTTTCCGCAGGCCCTACACCTCCAGGCTGGGTAAACTTTCCTGACATTATGTCTCCACTGGAGACTCGGCACCATCATCTCCCAGGGGTGTGAGTTACCATGGGGATGCAGACATTTGGCCAGGGGGGTGGTCCTAAGCCCGGGTCCTACCTGCCACATCCAGGTCTACGCGGTAATGCACGAGGTGGGTGTGCATGTTGCCGATGAGGTGCGTGTGCAGGCGGGTCCCGTGGCGGACCCCCTCGGGGGTGTAGAAGGTGGCATGGATGTAGCCGGTGGCGTGCATCTTGGCCTCCATAACCCCGTTGGGGTAGAAGATGAAGTCCCAGATGTAGTCATAGTTGTAGACCGTTGACGTGGTCCTTAGAACCAGTGCCTGACCCTTGAGCCCCGCATAGAAATTGAAGCCACTGTTGAAGTTGGAGTTAAAGTGGCGCCGGATGGGCACCCCCGTGGGCATCTCGAAGAGACAGAGGGCCCGAGGGTAGAGGACGGGGCCGTCGTCGTCGTAGTAGTGGAGGGCATCCACAAAGGTGGCCGTCTCCGGGCAATCGATGCCAGGGGCCAGCTCATGAGTGACGCTGCCCAAGCCCCAGCCCACGTCCAAGTACTTGGTCTGCATGCCGGCCGGCGTGTGTCCTCCGTACAGCGCCGCAGCCTCCTGCACGCTCACCTCGTAGGCTATGCGCTCACCGCCGAAGCGCAGGTCCAGGACTTGCAGCCCCGAGGATGAGCGCAGGCGGAAGGAGAAGCTCCAGCCTGCGTAGCGCACTGTGTGGCCGTCCAGGCTGTAGCGCGCGCCCTGGGGCTGCACCAGGCGGGGGCCGCTCTTGGAGACGCCCAAGTCCCCGCGTAACTGGTAGGAGGAAAAGAGGGCCGCCTCAGGCAGGTTGGCTCCGTCCTTACCCTTGGCGAGTGGGTCCTCCAAGACCACCGCGTCCACCTCTCCGTTGTCGTACTTCTGAGCCAGCTCCTCCGGGCTCTGGTAGAACCTCCCATTGTACCAGACCTGCTCCACTGTCCAGTCCCGGGGGTTTGGGCTTCCGTGGTCCAGCAGGAGCTCCACCCCAGTGGGGTGCAGGAAGTAGCCTTCGATTTGCCGCTGCAGGATGAACCAAGAGCGGCGCTGGCCGGAGGCCACGCCCCGAGGCGCCACGTCGGTGAAAGTCAGGCACGGCTGGGAGCAGTTTCCGAACACAGTGCCCGCGGTGCGCCGGAAAAACGAGCTCAGGGGCTTGGTGGCCTCCTCCAGGGTGTGACTCAGAAGGGCGTACTCTGCCTTGGAGATGGGCCTGGAGGCCCAGGAGGCCTGGTGCCTGGGCCTAGGCGGCAGGGGTCGCAGGTAACGGGGAGTTGGCAGCGGCCCCACGGCAAACTCGGTGATGTTGGGCTGCTCCTGGGCTCCGAAGAAGATGACGGCTCGCGCCTCCCGAACGGGAGGCCGATGGCCTTTATCCAGAAACTTGAGCACGTGTTGCTTCTTCGGCAGCAGCATCTCAATGAGGAACACGGAGTTCTTGGCCATAGTCAGCGTGTTGGACGGCTCCAGCCTCAGCTCCTTCTGGGACCAGAGGAAGCTGTGCACGGCCTTGAGCTCTTGGGCACTCAGGTCCGCAAATACCCTGCTCTTGTCTCCGGCGGTCCGCGGGGCGCCCTCTGCCGCCGCCAGCGTCTGCAACACCAGGATGGCAGCGCCCGCCCAGCCGAGGGCCAGGGCCTCTCGCCCCATGGCTCTGGAATGCAGCAGAGGAGATGAGCTTGGCAGTTTTGTGGGAGGAAGTGAGTGTCCCCCAGGTTGGGTCTTGTATTACCCTGGCCCTTGACCTCATGGTTTTCCCACAGACTCACCTCCTGGCTTGCAGTCCCCGGATTTGAATTCTGTTCTCTCCTCCCTGGTCTGTAACCTCCCTGGTCTGTAAACTCTTTTAGTCCCATGGATGCTCTTACCTGTGCAGACTCCTTCTCCCCTCCTCTGTGCCTTATCTCTGCTGGGCAGAAGCGCTCTCTCTCCAGTTTTAGGTCACTCAGATATTCACAGTGCCTCTCCCCCAAAATGCTACAGCATGCTGGCTGTGCCATGGGTGTTGGCAGCAAAACTGTGTTGTGTCAAAACAGTGTTTTTGATACAACACAATGTTTTTTTATATGGATAAAATTTGAAATGTAGTGTGAAAGTCCAAAGAGTCGACGGTTCTAGTGCTAATACACGCTACCACTAGGACCAGCTGTGTGACCTTGGGCAGCTTGCTTAAACTCTCTGGGCCTCCATTCTCACAGCAGTGAAATGGAAAATAACAATGCAAGTACCTACTTATGGAATTGTTAGGGAAAAATCAGTTGGACAATAAGGATAAAGTGTTTAGCACAAAGCCTACTTTCTAGGAAGCACTTGAGAAACGCAAACTACTCATCTTTTTCTCCAGTAGTCATGAAGAATGTGAGAGTTGAACCATAGAGATGGCTGAGTGCCAAAGAACTGATGCTTTTGCACTGTGGTTCTGGAGAAGACTCTTGAGAGTCCCTTGGACATCAAGATCAAACCTGTCCGTCCTAAAGGGAAATCAACCCTGAATATTCATTGGAAGGACTGCTGCTGAAGCTGGAGCTCCAATACTTTAGCCATCTGATGCAAAGAGCCAACTCATTGGAAAAGACCCTGAAGCTGGGAAACACTGAGGGCAGGAGGAGAAGGGATGACAGAGGATGAGATGGTTGGATGGCATCACTGACTCGATGGACATGAGTTTGAGCAAGCTCTGGGAGATGGTGAAGGACAGGGAAGCTGGCGTGCTGCAGTCCATGGGGTCGCAGAGTCGGACACAACTGAACAATAATATGAGGATACACTCACTGGTGTCAGAATGTTTAAACTTATGAGTCATGGAGAGTGATTTGACTGGTTCGGTTGTAGACCTGTGCCCACACAGGCCCCTGCCAAGCTTCTTTGGCCTCTTCAGTGATGGCCCACAGTTGTGACCACTTGGCCACAGGCCAAGTTGTGACCTCAGGCCAAGGCCATGAGGAGGGCACCTCAGGATGTCATCATCCCAGGGGGCAATTTGAGATGATGTCCTTTCCCTTCCTTTGTGAGGGGAGACTGTGGTCAGGGTCTCATGGCCCACCCTCTGGAGCTGACACTACAGTCTTGACCTCCCATCCCTGGTGGGGAGTTTCAGGGACTCATGCGATCTTCTCTCAAGCCTGAAGGGGTGGGGAAGCTCTCAGGGTTGCTAAGTGAATCCAGAGCAGAAAGATAAGCAGTGAGTTCTTGTTCTACTATTAAGTTTTGGTCCAGCCTAGTTTCTTTTTTAAACTAGACTTGACTTGGAAAAGTTGTAAGTTCATAGCAAAATTGAGAGAGATGTACAGAGAGATCCTGTATGCCTCCTGTTTCCTTCCCCCCTCCCCCGCCCCCCCATAACCTGGCCCACTAACAGCATCCCACACCAGAGTGGTACCCTTGCTACAGTCTGTGGCCCTACAGTGATACATCATTGTCACCCGGTAATTTACATGAGGATTCACTCTGGGTGCTGTACATGCTGTGGGTTTTGAGAAATGTGTAAAGACTTGCATCCATCTTTATGGACCATACAGAGCAGTTTCAGGGCCCTCAACATCCTCTACTCCAGCTCTTCACTCTTCACTTCCTTCCCTGACCACTGATCTCTTTACTGTTTCCATAGTTTTGCCTTTTCCAGAATGTCATGCCGTCAGGGTGATACAGTGTGCAGCCCTTTCAGACTGGCCTTTTGGGTTCGGTAATATGCATTTATATTCCTCCATGTCTTTTTGGTATCCAAGCCCCTTTTGTCTTAACCTCTGATGAAATTAAATTTATATTTTAAGGCAGGACAAGAAAAAATTAAACATAGAATTTCCTCTCTGGTTTGTTTGGGCCTCTTCCCTCCCCTACTCCCTAACATGCCGTGTGCATCTGCAGTATGCATTAACCAGAGCTCCTCAAAGATGGGGGTGCCCGCTGGACAGTAAAGATCCATTTTTTTCCCCTTCTTCTGCTGCCAGCAATGTAACCCCTTAGGAGATCACTGTTCTTTCCCAGCTCTATAGGGGCCATGATGACTTGCCACTTGCTTTATATGTGCTTACCTGGACTATGTATCTTTGGTGAACTTAATGTAAAATATCAATATATTATTTTGACGCATGATCCCTTTGTCTTGAAAATGTATAAGACTGTGCCTTCAACTTCCAACAAATGGAACAGTTCTCAGAGCTTTCTGAGAATCTGCTTCCAGGGTTATAATCCTCTGTTTAACTCAATTCAAATCCCCTCTTTTTCTTCTTAACTTGGTAGTTAATTGAATTTTCATCAACATTTTCTTGGCACAGTTGGCAGTCTATCAGAGGCACCTGGAGATCACCCTAAACTGAAGCTCAGTACCAGCACAGGCTCTTTGAGTCTCACCCATTTTTTGGTATTCTTCAGGTGCTTTGGTGAGGTCTCCTGATATTCAGACATCATTGTTTTAAATGATGTCCTGAATTTTACTGGACCTATTTTTCATTCTCTTTCTTTAAGAAAAAACTCTGCTTGGCTGTGCTATGCAGCATGTGGGATTTTAATTCCCTGACTATGGATCAAACCTGTGCCCCTTACATTGGAGGCACAGAGTCTTAACCACCTGACCAGCAGGGAAGTCCCTCGAGCTGTTTTTCTTGGGACTTTTCTGTTTTTCTCGGAGTCCTAAAGTGGGTAACTGTACATTTCCTAGGTAGGAGACATGGGGGATATTCTTAGGTGGGGACCCAGGGGAAACTTTGGCATGAATGAGCCAGGTTGGCTATCCTTCTTAAAGATTTGGCTTAAATTGGAAAGATTGTGTATATATGGTCAGGACAAACTTGTTTGCTAGTGAAATGAAAACTGAGCCTGCTCAACTCCAAAGGGAAAAGGACGTCTGCTCCTTCTGGCCACAAGGTGCTTCCAGGTCGCTGAGAACCTAGAGGAAGTGTTTGAGGCTCTATCCTCGTGATGTGTAGTGAGCCCACGGAGGGTCTCAGTATAATCATTAAAAAAATCTTGCTTGCTGGGCAGGCATAACAAAGGCTGATCATCTCGAGTTCCGAGCACCCAGGGCAGTTTTAGACTGTCAGAGGGAGGAACCAAGACATGTAAGAGAGTCAAACCGACCTGGAATAACTCCTTGGGCAGCTAGACGCAGAGGCAACATGAATTCATGTAATTGGAACGAAGCTGGTGCTTGCAGGTACTATTCTTCACTCTTAAATGGCTAGGATGGAGCTTTTTTGACATTCTAGAAAAAGCCAGCTTGATAAAAGACCTTTTCAAAGTTCTGACCCTGAGAGAATAAAAATATTCCTCAGAGGATGCTTGAAGGAAGTTATGACTTATACTGTGTCCTTGAAACATAAACATAGCTCACATCACCTGAGACGACAGCCTTAGCTCAATTAGTAGACCTTAAAACTGAAAGGAGAAAAGAAAAAGGAAAGAGGCTTTTAAAAACTCAAGTAGGAAACTTATGACATCTCTATCTGTGTCTGTCTGGATATATTTTTCTGTGTGCACATTATAAATATGGCATGTCCCTATCTGTGTATAGTGTTATCAAGATTAATTTGTAAAAGAGCTCTATTTGACTTAAAGGTAAGTGCTTACAAATCAAATATTTCCAAATGTAACTTTAGCCCACTTCTCAAAGGACCATGTGATCCAGGATTAACTTTTAATGACTAAAAACCAGTTTAAATTGGTAGTTTAATTAATACAGACATGTGTTTAGAGTCTCACCATTAAGTATAATACTTTCATTGTACCTTTGTTTACTGAAAGTTGATAAACTCATATTTCTGTTCCAAAATTTGTAATGAGATAATTAATGGTATGATGATATTTTCATAAGTAATAGAAGAGAGATAAGGGGATAAAGCCTTTTGGGTAAACTTTCTTAAAATAATATGTTTTATGGTATGTCTACCTAAGAACACTTTTGATGAAAGTGAAAGAGGAGAGGGAAAAAGTTGGCTTAAAGCTCAACATTCAGAAAACAAAGATCATGGCATCCGGTCCCATCACTTCATGGGAAATAGATGGGGAAACAGTGGAAACAGTGTCAGACTTTATTTTTCTGGGCTCCAAAATCACTGCAGATGGTGATTGCAGCCATGAAATTAAAAGACGCTTACTCCTTGGAAGGAAAGTTATGACCAACCTAGATAGCATATTGAAAAGCAGGGACATTACTTTGCCAACAAAGGACCATCTAGTCAAGGCTATGGTTTTTCCAGTGGTCATGTATGGATGTGAGAGCTGGACTGTGAAGAAAGCTGAGTGCCGAAGAACTGATGCTTTTGAACTATGGTGCTGGAGAACTCTTCTGAGTCCCTTGGACTGCAAGGAGATCCAACCAGTCCATCCTAAAGGAGACCAGTCCTGGGTATTCATTGGAAGGACTGATGCTGAGGCTGAAACTCCAATACTTTGGCCACCTCATGTGAAGAGTTGACTCATTGGAAAAGACCCTGATGCTGAGAGGGGTTGGGGGCAGGAGGAGAAGGGGATGACAGAGGATGAGATGGCTGGATGGCATCACTGATGGACGTGAGTCTGAGTGAACTCCGGGAGTTGGTGATGGACAGGGAGGCCTGGTGTGCTGCGATTCATGGGGTCGCAAAGAGTCGGACATGACCGAGCGACTGAACTGAAGTGAACTGATCCTAAGAACAATTTCTCCAGACTTCTGATAACTTGAAACTTCAGGGTTCTGCTAAATTAAATGATAGAAATTCTTTGAATGTCTAGATCATTAAAAAAATTATTTATTTGGCTATACTGGGTTTTAGTTATGGCATGTGGGGTCTTTAGTTGCAGCTTGTGAGATCTAGTTCCCTTGATCAGGAAACAAACTTGGGCCTCCTGTATTGGGAGCTTGGAGTCCTAGCCTCTGGAAAACCAGGGAAGTATGTAGATCATTGTTAATAAGACAAAATAATGTAACACTAATTGCTACAGAAGTCTGTTTTTACCTACTTTTGACTTCTTTTTCCAGAGAGACTGAGTGTTTGAAACTGTTAATAAATATTTTTTGTGCTTTATTCAAAGATTGTGAAATGGCATCTATTTCTAGAAATTAATTTTTAAAAGGGAACCTTCAGCAAAGAGTTTTAGGCATGGTGAAGACTAAGATTAGATTTAAAAAAATAAATGAATTTTAATATTAAAGATGAAATGATATAAAATAGACCTTTGTTCTCTGTTGTGAGGACAAAGTTTTGTTTTGAAATATTGATCTGCTTCTGCTTTTGGTAAGAGATTACAAAATTTCTTTACCAGTAACTTCCTACACTTGCCTTTGAAATCTTTTGTTGTCATTTTATTAATAGTTTTATGAATAAATATTGTTTAACAGTTACTTATGATCCTACTTGGTCAAACACTTAAACCCTCTGATATCTGTGACAAACTTCCTCAAATCAAACTTTAAATGAAATTCTTTTGACTGCTAGCTAACTTTGGGATGCTTCAGAGGGCTCCTGAACATCTCAAAGAGGGATATTAAAATAATTTGGCTTATTTGTTATATTAAATTGCATGGGAAACATTGTCAAATGAGTAACAAAAAATCTTCTAAAGCTCTATTTTGTAGGTAAATATTATTAATATAAAAGTTCTAGAAAGTATAGGAAGTTCCTAAAATTTGAAATGTCCTGGTGTGCTGTCACTCATATTTCTAGTTATTGTCTTGAAATGTTGTATGTCACAACAAATTTCCTTGACAGTGGCATTGTGATCAGGTCTTTAACCATGCTTTTCAAGTCTTCTGTCATTTATAGACGGTTATTGTCTTAATCTGATGCTTTTCAAAAATGCCTGTAGGGAGATTTTCTGCTCCCAAAATAAATTAGACTTGGTAGCGAAAGGACTTCCACCTTGTATGAGGGTTATTTTTAGAAACAGCTCTCTCAGGTAAGCCTGCTGAAGATGTAGTAATAGGGTCTCCTTTAACTGCTCATGTCTCATATTCGGTTGAGTCTCTTCTAAACTCCTGCCACACTCAGCACAATTCTGTAGGCCAGCTAACTTTTTAAGAAGTTGTTGCTTTCTCTTCCCAATACTACCTTGATTTGATGTAATAGCATTAACCTTGCAACTTTGCTTCCAGAACCACAGGAAGAACGCAACTATGATCATATCTTATTAGCGGTTTATCTTCTTGCTCCCAGGAATGACTTATAAGAAGCCCCTATTGATAAGGCTGATCTAATTTACAGATGGGTCCTACTTATGGGATGAATGGGACATTATCAAGCCAGATATGCAACAAGATCCACAATGCGCATAATTGAAAACTTTTATTTACCAGAAACAAAGTCAGCACCACAAGCCAAATTAACTGCCTTAACTCTAGCTTGTCAGCTAGCTAAAGACCAGCTAACAAATATTTATGCTGATGTTCGGTATGCTTTTTGAGTGGCACACAACTTTGGAATGCCATGAAAGCAATGAGGTTTTAAACCTCATCGCGACATCTTATACAAAAAATAGAAAACAGGTTGAAGAGTCATTAACCAGGATCAGTTCAGCTCAGTCGCTCAGCTGTGTCTAACACTTTGTGACCCCATGGACTGCGTGATAATGGATTAATGGATAAATGGGTTAATCATGATACAACTGCCAAAACAGCGATTATGAAAACGACAGAGCATTTCAAATTCGGCACTGTGGGGGCTGAAGGAAATCAACTTGCTGATGTTGCAGCCAAATGGGCAGCTTTAAATATTCATCCTGTCCAGCCTCCAGAATGTCCACTGCTCTCTATTAACCCTGCAAACTCAATGAAAAATTTATTTCTATGGGCTCAAAAAATCACCACTAAAGAAGAGAGGCAGATTAGGCAACAAAAAGGGGAAATTTTGACCCCACCACGCAGATATGGGTTAGACCCGATAAAACAAAAAATAGTTTCAATAGACATGTATGTGGTAGTCACTCAGTTGTGTCCAGTTCTTTGTGACCCCATGGACTTGAGCCTGCCAGGCTCCTCTGTCCTTGGGATTTTCCAGGCGAGAATACTGGAGTGGGTTGCTATTTCCTTCTCCAGGGGATCTTTCTGATCCAGGCATTGAACCTGCGTCTCCTGCGGTTCCTGCATTTCGGGCGGATTCTTTACCTGCTGAGCCATCAGGGAAGCCTTGTGCCTCTCTATGTGTGTCCAAAACTCCACCTAAAATAATGATGCCTGAATGGCTATTGATCATATCTATTGTTAGATATAAAACAGTGACCACACACAGTGCACATACAGAGCAAAATTGGCATAAGTCCCACTGTACCACTTAGAGCTGACTGTCAGCCTGTGGCAAGCATTCTACTAGCCGAACCCCTTAAAAGGTAAGAAAGAACTGGGGTATTAAGATGGGGCCCTGGGGAACATGATAGATCCAGGGCAGCTAAGCAACCACCATGGTATTTGGGGACCAAATACTGGCTCACCTAATGCTTTCTATCAAAAGATTAATGATCAAAGTGGGGGTGGGGATGATGAAATAAAATTTGTATTTCAAACCAGGACAAGAAAAAATTAAACATAGAAGTTGCTCTTTGTGTTTTTTTTTTTTGGCCTCTTCCCTCTCTCCCCTCCCTCCCTAATGTGCCAGGTGCGTCTCCATTACTCATTAACCAGAGCTCCTCAAAGATGGGAGTGCCTGCTGGACCGTAAAGATCCATTTTCCCCTTCTTCTGATGCTAGCGATGTAACCTCTTAAAAGATCACTGTTCTTTCCTAGCTCTGTAGGGGCCATGGTGACGTGCGGCTTGCTTTATATGTGCTTACCTGGACTATGTATCTTTGGTGAACCTTTTGTAAAATATATCATTTTGATGGATGATCCCTTTGTCTTGAGGATGTGTATGACTGTGTGTTCGACTTCTAACAAGTAGAAGAGTTCTCAGAGCTTTCTGAGAATCTGCTTCCTGGGTTATAATCCTTGGTTTAGCTCAAATAAAATCCTCCTCGTTTTCTTCTTAACTTGATAGTTAACTGAATGTTCATCCACAGTTCTTATCCCCAAATTGCCTTCTGCTCTGCTAAGGAGAGAGATGTGGAAGAGACCTGCGGTCCTGTAACCTGAGCTTGACCATTCATTTAACCTTTCCCGGTACAATCCCTGGTTGCAGTGTCCAGACGGGTGGTGGGTGAGGTAGACGATGGCAATGAAGCCGTGGCAGAAGGGAGAACTCAGTGGCCAGTGAGACCTCCAGGCTGGAAGATACAAAACATACCCTCTCCTGCCCATGGCTCATCTCCAGCACCTGGAGAACAGCGGCCACCTGCTGGCTGCACCTGTCCCGCTTCAGCCCTGGGTGGTGTGTGCCTTGGAGTGGTCCTTCGGGGCTCTCACCCCTCCCTTTGGCCCCCCACCTCTTGTGTCTTTGTTTCTGCTGACCCGCCCACTCCATGTCCACCTTCCCTCACTGCCCCCTCCCCTCCCCAGTTCACCCCTGCTTGGCTTTCCCCGAATACCCTCCCCCGCCCGGAACATACCTGTGTGCTCAGCTCTGGGCTCACCTCTGTTGCAGCCTTTGTCTCTGACTCCTTGAATGTTATGGCTGGACCTTGACCCGGGGGGAGGGACTGGGTGAGGCTTGTGCTGACCAAGGTGGTGACCTATGGCTCAGGAAGCTCCGCACTGGGCAGGGGCAGCGCACGAGGAAGTGTGTGGGTCTCTCGTGGCAGTGGCCCAGTGGCCTCCTGCTACCCCAAGTTCCGAGTATGGAAACTCCCAGTCTTTCACCACTTCAGCAGCTGTGTCCACTTCTGTTTTCCCCCAAACACCCATGCCATCGATAATTCCCTGTCATTCTTCCTGCTGAAGCAGCACTTTTCACAAGAGTTGCCTGTGTATTCTCTGCTATGATCTGCATTGGGCCATGGTCTATTAGAGTAGGCGGTGAGTTTCAGAGGTGAGAGATAAAGACAAGGAGAAGTTTACTAGCAAGTACTTGCCAATGTGGGCTTCCCACGTGGTTCAGTGGTAAAGAATCCCGAGATGCAGGAGACTTGGGTTTGATCCCTGGGTTGGGAAGATTCCCTGGAAAAGGAAATGGCAACCCACTCCAGTATTCTTGCCTGGAGAATCCCATGGGCAGAGGAGCCTGGTGGGCTACTGTCTGTGGCATCGCAAAGAGTCAGACAGGACTGACTGACTGACTTTCATTTTCATACAGTTCATGAGGTTCTCACGGCAAGTATACTGGGGTGGTTTGCCATTCTCTCCTCCAGTGGATCACATTTTGCCAGAACTCTCTGCTATGATCCGTCCATATTGGGTGGCCCTACATGGCATGGCGCATAGCTTCATCAAGTTACAGAAGCTCCTTCGCCACGACAAGGTCTTGATACTTGAATGGGGTCAAGAAGCAACAGTTAGAACCCTGCATGGAACAACTGATTGGTTCAAGATTGAGAAAGGAGTGTGACAGGGTTGTCTGCTGTCACCATGTTTTTTTTTTTTTTTTAACCTATATGCTGAACACATCATGAGAAATGCTGGGCTGGATGAGTTACAAGCTGGAATCAAGAAAGGTGGGAGAAACATCAACAACCTCAGATATGCGGATGATACCATTCTAATGGCAGAAAGCGAAGAGGAATTAAAGAGCCTCTTATGAAGGTGAAGGAGGAGAGTGAAAGAGCCGGCTTAAAACTAAATATTAAAAAAAGTAAGATCATGGCATTCAGCCCCATTCAGTTCAATTCAGTTCAATTCAGTCACTCAGTCATGTCCGACTCTTTTCAACCCCGTGAATCGCAGCATGCCAGGCTTCCCTGTCCATCACCAACTCCCAGAGTTCACTCAAACTCACATCCATTGAGTCGGTGATGCCATCCAGCCATCTCATCCTCTGTCATCCCCTTTTCCTCCTGCCCCCAGTCCTTCCCAGAATTAGGGACTTTTCCAATGAATCAGTTCTTTGCATGAGGTGGCCAAAGTATTGGAGCTTCAGCTTCAACATCAGTCCTTCCAATGAACACCCAGGACTGATCTCCTTCATTGCAAATAGAAGGGGAAGAGGTGGAAGTAGTGACAGATTTCCTCTTCTTGGGCTTTAAAATCACTGTGGATGGTGACTGCAGCCATGAAATCAGAAGACAAACCTAGACAGTGTGTTGAAAAGCAGATACATCACTCTGCTGACAAAGGTCTGTAGTGTCGAGGCTATGCTATTCCTGGTGGTCATGTATGGTTGTGAAAGCTGGACCATAAAGAAGGCAGAGTGCCAAAGAATTGATGCCTTCAAGCTGTGGTGCTGGAGAAGACCCCTGGGAGTCCCTTGGACTACAAGGAGATCAAACCAGTCAATCTTAAGGGAAATCAGCCCTGAATACTCGTTGGAAGGACTGATGCTAAAGTTGAAACTCTAGTATTTAGGTCATCTGATGGGAACAGCTGACACATTGGAAAAGTCCCTGATGCTGGGAAAGATTGAGGGCAGATGGAAAAGAGGGTGTTAGAGATGATATGGCTGGATGAGTGCAATGGACATGAACTTGGGCAAACTTCAGGAGATAGTGAGGGGCAGAGAGGCCTGGCGTGCTGCAGTCCATGGGGTTACAAAGAGTTGGGTATGACAGGGTGACTGAACAGCAACAAAATTAGCTATCCAGAACAGGCAAATCTACAGAGACAAAAGCAACTACAGACGCAGTTGCTTCAGGCTGGCGAGCGCAGGTTGCGTAAATGGTGCTACCTAGTGGGTATGAGATTTCTTTTAGAAGTGATAAAAATGTTCTAAAATTGACTGTGGTGAGGGCTGCATGTCTTTGTGAATATACTAAAACCCACTGAATTATTCACTTTGTGGGTGAATTGTATAGTACGTGAATGATATATCAAAAAGCTGTTTTTAACAATAATGAGAGGGACTACTATCTAGAAACACACACAAAACTCCTAAAAAAATCAGCGAGAAATAGGAAATCATTCCTATTTCTTCACATGATTGAAGAATCTCAAGGGCATGTGATAAGATTCTCATTGCTGCTGCTAAGCCGCTTTAGTCGTGTCCGACTCTGTGTGACCCCATAGACGGCAGCTCACCAGGCTCTGCTGTCCCTGGGATTCTCCAGGCAAGAACACTGGAGTGGGTTGCCATTTCCTTCTTCAATGCATGAAAGTGAAAAGTGAAAGTGAAGTCGCTCAGTCGTTTCTGACTCTTAGCGACCCCATGGACTGCAGCCCACCAGGCTCCTCCATCCATGGGGTTTTCCAGGCGAGAGTACTGGAGTGGGGTGCCATTGCCTTTATGCAGTAGTTATTGGTGGTTTAGTCGCTCAGTTGTGTCTGACTCTTGCGACCCTGTGGACTGTAGCCCACCAGGCTTCTCTGTCCATGGGATTCTGCAGGCAAGAATACTGGAGTGGGTTGCCATTTCCTTCTCCAGTAGTAGTAGTTATTAGAGCAGTGCAAATTATTCAACAACGAGATGTAGTTTTGTACCCATTGCTGGCAAGAATGAGAAAGCCACATGGCATAGAGGATGCCACGTGTTGGGAGATGTAGGGAAATAGGCTTGTGGGAGGGAACGCTGATCTTACAGGGCTTCTGGAATGCCATCCCCAGTACGTGGGCACATCACAGCAGAAACAGCCTTGAGAGCAGGTGCCACTGCAGGGCTCGCTCCTGGAGGGTGAAGAATGGTGAGGCTACCACTTACTTTTGTGTGGGCAAGGAGGGAGGGTGAACGAGTGTGCATTTCACAATTTTATTTGAAGGAGCACACAAAATGTCCATAGAAAGATAAAAATCTTGCAGAGTAGCGCAGAACAGGGGCTTCCTGGGTGGATCAACAGTAAAGAATCTGCTGTCAGTGCAGAAGATACAGGTTCAATCCCTGGGTCAGGAAGATCCCCTGGAGAAGGGAATGGCAACCCACTCCAGTATCCTTGCCTGGAGAATTCCATGGACAGAGCATTCTGATAAGCCACAGTCCATGGGGTTGCAATGAGTCAGATATGACTGAGAGACTAACAGTTTCCCTTTTCACCTCTTTTCCCCAGTTCACTGCAGTCTCTGCCTGCTGGACCTTCCTGTATGTGACCTTGACTTCTGAGGTGCAGTTCCTCCCCTCTTGGTGTTAATGATTGGTGACAGCTACAGATAACACTTGAGCAAAGATCCTCTAAGTTCTGGGCTGCCCTCCCCCTTAAAGGGGCAGAAGCAATGGCTTTGGGAATGACGATGTTGTAGGAACAGGATGTCTGGTCTTGGGGAGGGGCAGCGTGACAGGTGAGGCTGGATTCGGTGTCTGTGATTAGTGGGCCAGAGCTCACAGCTCACAGCTTTCCCCTTGCTCACTCTTGATTGTTTTCAGAGGAGTCAACACATCAGCCATCATGTGAAATAACCTGGGATGTTTCCATAGAACCAGCAGGAAGAAATTGTTCGGCAGGTGCTGCCCCAGCTAAGTCACCAGGTTAGCTCTCTAGACTAATGAAGCCACCATCACAGGTTTCATCCCTGGTTAGGGAAGACTGGTTCACAAAGAGAAAAGTCTACTGTTTTCATCGGGAGTCCTGGCACTATTTGGTCTCCCAAATCACTGCAGACGGTGACTGCAACCACGAAATTAAAAGACACTTGCTCCTTGGAAGGAAAGTTGTGACAAGTCTTTTTCCTGTTGTTGTTGTTCAGCTAAGTCATCTCTGACTCTTTGCAACTCCACGGACTATAGCACACCATGCTTCCCTGTCCTTCACTATCTCCCGGAGTTTGCTCAAACTCATGTCCGTTGAGTCAGTGATGCTATCCCACTATCTCATCCTCTGTCGCTCCCTTCTCTTGCCGCCTATCTCTCCCAGCATCAGGGTCTTTTCTAATGAGTTGGCTCTTTGCATCAGGTGGCCAATGTATCGGAGCTTCAACTTCAGCATCAGTCTTTCTAATGAATATTCAGGATTGATTTCCTGTAAGACTGACTGGTTTGGTCTCCTTGCTGTCCAGTGTTAGTAACACAGTTGTGTCTGATTCTCTGTGACCCCAGGGACTATAACCCACCAATCTACTCTGTTCATGGAATTCTCCAGGCAAGAATACTGGAGTGGGTTGCCATTTCCTTCTCCAGGGGATCTTCCCAGCCCAGGGACTGAACCTGGGTCTCCTGCATTACAGGCAGAATCTTTACCGACTGAGCCACCAAGGGGAGGATGGCCTGGATGGATCTCCTTGCAGTCCAAGGGACTCTCAAGAGTCTTCTCCAGCACCACAATTTGAAAGCATCAATTATTTGGCCCTCAGCCTTCTTTATGGTCCAGTTCTCACATCCATACTTAACTACTGGAAAAACCATAGCTTTGACTATGCAGACCTTTGTCAGCAGAGTGATGTCTTTGCTTTTTAATATACTGTCTAATTTACTCATAGCTTTCCTTCTAAGAAGCAATTGTCTTTTAATTTCATGGCTGCAGTCACCATTCGAAGTGACTTTGGAGTCCAAGAAAATAAAATCTGTCACCAGTTCCACTTTACCCCTTCTTTTTGCCTTGAAGTGATGGGATTGGATGCCATGATTTTCATTTTTTGAATGTTGAGTTTTTAAGCCAGCTTTTTCACTCTCCTCTTTCACCCTCATCAAGAGGCTCTTTAGTTCCTCTTTTCTTTCTGCCATTAGAGTGGTGTCATCTGCATATCTGAGGTTGTTGGTATGTCTCCTGGCAATTGTGATTCCAGCTTGTGCTTCATTCAGCCCGGCATTTCATATGATGTAATCTTCATGTAAGTTAAATAAGCAGAGTGACAACATACAGCCTTGGCATACTCCTATCCCAGTTTTAACCAGTCCATTATTCCATGTCCAGTTCTAACTGTTGCTTCTTGACCTGTATACAGGTTTCTCAGGAGGCAGGTAAGGTGGTCTGGTATTCCCATCTCTTGAAGAGTTTTCCACAATTTGTTGTGATCCACACAGTCAAAGGCTTTAGCATAGTCGATGAAGCAGAAGTATGTTTTTCTGAAATTCCCTTGCTTTTTCTATGATCTAATGGGTGTTGGCAATTTGACCTCTGGTTCCTCTGCCTTTTCTAAATCCAGCTTGTACATCTGGAAGTTCTCAGTTCCAGTACTGCTGAAGCCTAACTTGAAAGATTTTGAGCATTACCTTGCTAGCATGTGAAATGAGCACAATTGCACGGTACTTTGAACATTCTTTGGCATTGCCTTTCTTTGGGATTGAAATGAAAACTAACCTTTTCCAGTTCTGTGGCCATTGCTGATTTTTCCAAATTTGCTGACATATTGAGTGCAGCACTTTAACAGTATAATCTTTTAGTATTTGAAGTAGCTCAGCTGGAATTCTGTTACCTCCACTAGCTCTGTTCCTTATAATGCTTCTTAAAGCTTACTTGACTTCACACTCTAAGATGTCTGGCTCTAGGTAACCATTGTGGTTATCTGGGTCATTAAGGCCTTTATCATATAGTTCTTCTGTGTATTCTTGCCACCTCTTCTTAATCTTTTCTGCTTCTGTTTGGTCCTTACCATTTCTGTCCTTTTTCATATCCATCCTTGCACGAAATGTTCCCTTGATATCTTCAACTTTCTTGAAGAGATGTCTATTCTTTCTCTAGTCATAGGTTTCAGTGAAGCTATGAGCCACGCCATGCGGAGCCACCCAAGATGGACAGGTCATGGAGAGTTCCGACAAAACATTGTCCACTGAGAAGGGAATGGCAAACCACTCCAGTATTCTTGCCTTGAGAGCCCCATGAAGGGTATGAAAAGGTAAAAACATATGACACCAGGAGATGAGCTGCCAGGCTGGGATGTGTCCAATATGCTACTGGGGAAGAGCAGAGAAATAGCTCTTGAAAAAATGAAGAGGCTTGGCCAAAGCACAAACAGCACTCAGATGTGGATGTGTCTGGTCGTGAAAGTAAAGTCTCATGCTGTAAAGAACAATATTGCATAGTGACCTGGAATGTTAGGTCCATGAATCAAGGTGAATTGCATGCAGGCAAGCAGGAGATGGCAAGAGTGAATATCAACATCTTAGCGATCAGGGAACTAAAATGAGATAACTGAGTTGCCTATAAAATGGGGAAATCCCTTTGACTCTTTAACTGCACAAGGAAAACAGCATGCTTGATTCACTGGTGGATCAACTGTTGGAAATAGAATCCGCTTGCTATCACAAAGTGGTGGCATATAATGTGGTCAGTGCTAAACTGCTGACAATTACTAGGGAAGGTGGTATGTGAAGTCGTGTCTGACTCTGTGACCCCATGGACCGTAGCCTACCAGGCTCCTCCCTCCATGGGATTCTCCAGGCAAGAGTACTGGAGTGGGTTGCCATTTCCTTCTCCAGGACTAGGGAAGGTAAAAGTTGCCAATTTGCTGAGTCATATGTAGTATATCAGGCTCTAAAACAAGAGAATTTAATTGAATGTCATATATACACAGATTCTTGGTTGGTAGCCAGTGGACTGGCCTCTTGACTTCCCCTGTGAGTAAAGGATAACTGGCGATGACTCTGTATGAGAGACAACAAAAGAGACTCAGATCTATAGAGTGAACTTTTGGACTCTGGGGGAGAGGGAGAGGGAGAGGTTGGGATGAGATGGGAGAATGGCTTTGAAACATGTATACTATCATGTAAGAAACGAATCGCCAGTCTATGTCTGATGCAGGATGCAGGATGCTTGGGGCTGGTGCATGGAGAGGACCCAGAGAGATGTTATGGGGTGGGAGGTGGGAGGGGATTCATGTTTGGGAACGCATGTACACTCGTGGTGAATTCATGTCAATATTTGGCAAAACCAATACAGTATTGTAAAGTAAACTAAAGTTAAAATAAAAATTAAAAAAAAAAAGAAAATAAAATTTTTTAAAATGAAAAAAAAAAAAAAAGGATAACTGGCAAATTCACTCCAAGGAGCTGTGCGGAAAGGAATTTTGGTCTGACATTTGGGAAATTGTTCAGACTTCCTGGGTGTCTCAGATGGTAATGCATCTGCCTACAATGTGGGAGTCCCCAGTTCAATCCCTGGGTCAGGAAGATCCTCTGGAGAAGGAAATGGCAACCCACTCCAGTATTCTTGCCTGGAGAATCCCATGAACGGAGGAGCGTGGTAGGCCATAGTCCATGGGGTCACAAAGAGTCAGACACGACTGAACGACTTCTTTCACTTTCACTTCAGACTACTAATGTTTCAGCCTTTCATGTAGATGCTCAGCGTGATCAAATTCTACAGAACGATGGTATAACCTTGTTACAGATGAGCACACCTGAATCCAAGCAGTAGAAGTTGATCTAGACTCCAGCGACGTAAAAGGTTTGGCTTTGTGAGCACACCAAAAATGTGGCCATGTGGGAGGAGCAACACACAGGTGGCCTCTGGATCAAGGTGTTTCCTTAACTACATTGTTGCGTTCAGGTGTGCAGTCGCTCAGTCGTGTCCGACTCTTTGCAGCCTCATGGACTGTAGTCCACCAGGCTCCTCTGTCCACGGGATTTTCCAGGCAAGAATACTGGAGTGGGTTACTCCTTCTTATGGCAGGGGATCTTCCTGACCCAGGGATGGAACCTGAGTCTCCTGTATTGCACTGGAATTCTTTACCATTGTGCCACCTGCCTTAGTAATCTGAACACAGACTTACTAAAAGATTGATATGTTCTATTTCACCTGGTATTGGTATCAATATCTCCTAGACACTTTGGATCAATCGAGGAATGCTCTAGTCTAGCTTTAAAAGGGATCTGTGTCTGTTGGGGAGTTATAGACCCAGACTACCAAGGAGAAATCCAAACAATTTTACAAAATGAGGGAAAGGATAACTTGTTTATTAACAAACATGATCAAACTGCCCAACTGCTGATTCTTCCCTGTGTAACTGGCAAAGTACAAAAAGAAGAACTCTCCACCTTACTTACAACAGTTAGAGGTGATGGAAGGATTGGGTACACAAATGAAATACATGCAATTGGAGGTAAATTCTGGGTGAAGCTGCCTGGTGGTCCTCCCATACCTGCTGATGTCACTGCACATGACCGTATTGGTCATGATCCCTGGACAGGAAAATGGAAATATGTGCTGTTAACCCATTATTATTCTCATGAATAGATTATTCTTGGAAGCCCGACTGTAAGGTGGACTGTCATCCATGCCTCAACCTTCAAGGATATGCTACAATTAAAAGAAAAATATGAAGAAAACTATTGGGAAGTCTTCAGCTGGAGAAACATGTTGTTCAGTTGCTCAGTCGTGTCTGACCCTTTGTGACCCCATGGACTGCAGCACTTCAGGCTTTCCTGTCCTTCACCATCTCCTGGAGCTTGCTCAAACTCATGTCCATTGAGTCAGTGATGCTATCCAACCATCTCATCCTCTGTCATCCCCTTCTCCTCTTGCCCTCAATCTTTCCCAGCATCAGGGTCTTTCCTAATGAATCAGCTCATCGCATCAGGTGACCAAAGTATTGGAGCTTCAGCTTCAGCATCAGTCCTTCTAATGCATATTCAGAGCTGATTTCCTTTAGGCTTAAGTGGGTTGATTTTCTTGCTGTTCACAGGACTCTCAAGAGTCTTCTCCAACACCACAGTTCGAAAGCATCAATTCTTCAGTGCTCAGCCTTCTTTATGGTCCAGCTCTCACATCCATCCATGACCACTGGGAAAACTATAGCTTTTGCAACTCCCGTTCTATACGTTGCCTTTTTATTTTGTTGATTGTTTCTTCTGCTGTGCAGAAACTTTTCCCTCTGATGTTACCCTTCAGCCAGGTTACTATTAATATGACCACACTGATGGAGTCTGGGGTGGGTTCCTTGGGGCAAGGACAGCTGAGTGTGGTGTGAGTCAGCTTGGGCAACTTCACTGGTATGCAACCTGTGTGGTCTCCCAGGCCCCACACTCAGGAGTGCCCCACCCTCCATTTAATGCTGTGCAGCAAGAGCTGTCTTGAAGTTCTTAACTTCTGAAAAGGGATCCCACATTTTCATTTTATATCGGACTCTGCAATTTCTGTAGCTGCTCCGATCTGTATAAGGACAAGATTTAGACCTGGCTTTAGGAGGCTAGACTTCCCTGGTGGCTCAGATGGTAAAGCGTCTGCCTACAACACTGAAGACCTGGGTTCAATCCCTGGGTCAGGAAGATCTCCTGGAGAAGGAAATGGCAACCCATTCCAGTATACTTGCCTGGAAAACCCCACGGACAGAGGAGCCTGGTAGTAGGCTACAGTCCATGAGGTCGCAAACAGTTGGACACAGCTGAGCGACTTCACTTTAGGAGGCTAAGGAGGGGTAGGACAGGGACACAGGGTGGAGGGCAGTCGGGCTAGCCCATTGATGGTATCAATAGACGAACAGAGTTGATAAGACAGAGGCTTAAGGCTGAATTGCAGAGGGATCCACATCAGGGATCAGGAAAAGCTCCAGAAACACTGGTGACAGCAGTAAAAATGTAACAGTTAATTGAGGCCAAAGTCTCAGATGTCTGGCTCTAGGCTTAACCCATGCTGACTCCTATTTCTTACAGTTGTGTGCTCAGTTGCGTCTGACTCTTTTTGACTCCATGAACGGTAGCCTGCCAGGCTCCTCTGTCCATGGAATTTTCCAGGCAAAAATATTGGAGTGGTTTGCCATTTCCTACTCCAGGGAATCTTCCTGACTCAGTGATCAAATCTATGTTTCCTGCATTGCAGGCAGACTCATTACCACTAACACCATCTGGGAAGCCCGTTTCTTACACTGATCAATGCTCTTTTAGTTCCATTCTTCTTACGTCTCTTTCTCTCTCTCTCTATTTTTTTGAATTTTATTTTTTGGCCGTGCTGCCCGGCATGTAGGATCTTATTTCCCCGACCAGGGATCTAGCCCACGCCCCCTGCATAGGAAGCTCAGCCTCTCAACCATTGGACCACCAAGGAAGTCTCAGTCTCATTCTTCATATACAACTCCCCATTTGCTGGCGTGCTGGACAAAGGCTGATTTCTCTCAAAGCAAATGCTGCTGCTCAGTTGCTAGGTCATGTCCAACTCTTTGTGACCCCAGGGACTATATCCCGCTAGGTCCCTCTGTTCAGGGGCTTTTCCAGGCAAGCATATTGGAGTGGGTTGCCATTTCCTTCTCCAGGGCATCTTCCAGACCCAGGGATCAAACTTGCGACTTCTGCTGCATTTCCTGAATTGCAGGTGGATTCTTTACCTCTGAGCCCCTCGGGGAAGCCCACTTGCAATGTTGACAGCCCCTGGGTCTGGAGGGAGCTTGGGGGCTGAAGGAGCAAGATCAGAGAGGCCGCTCTGAGCCGCTGGCATTAGTGCTGGAAGCCACAGGAAGCCCCCCGGGGCTATTGGGAACCCACACTCCAGTCTGCAGCCAGCACCCGAAATGCAGACGCCCTCGGCAGGCTCCTCCCCCACTGAAGCTGCTCCCTGGCTGCTGCTTCTCCTCTCCTCCGTCTTCCTGCTGGAAGCTGTAGGATTTTATAAACAGCAAGATAAGGAAACATCTATTATCATACATTATCCACATCACTGGAGGGACGAATGGGGTCCCAGCAGAGCTCCGATTAACAGACAGAAAATCAAGCTCTCAGGGCGAGGGTGGGGAGAGGACACAGCGAGAAAGGCTTCTCCAGCCCTGGCTCTGCTGGATCCATAAGCCCAGTCCCCCCGCGCCATTCTCCATCCTTGCTATCCCTTTGATTTGTTCTCTGCTTGGTAGAGTTTTGTTTCACAGGTTTTGAGGGTGAGGCTGGGCATGCTCATTAAAAGAAGGTGCAGTCCGGGGACCCAGAGGGGTGACACACAGCGGGGCAAACTGGGGCTGCTGCCCAGCTCCTCTCTGCAGTGAGGAAGTTCTTTTCTATGTTGCTGTGGAAGCTTCTGGGTTTCACTAAGGAGTGAATACCTCCATCAGGCCCACCACTCACCCAGGCCCAGGTGCCATTGTGCCAGGGACTCTGTGCAAGGCCTCAAGTAACCCGAGTTGGCCCTGCAAACTGGCCTTGTCCCTGAGGACACACCGCGTGTCAGTGGCAGAACTGGGATTTGCACTGGGGTCTCTCTGCCTCCCAAGGGCTTCCCAGGTGAAGAACCCACTCAGCAATGCAGGAGACATTAAGAGACATGGGTTCCATCCCTGGGTTGGGAAGATCCCTTGGAGGAAGGCATGGCAACCCACTCCAGTATTCTTGCCTGGAGAATCCCATGGACAGAGAGTCTGGTGGGCTACAGTCCATGTTGTTGCACAGAGTTGGACGTGACTGAAGCAACCTAGCACTCTCCGGCTCCCAAACCTGCAGCCATCCCTGTTCCCTGGTATCCAGTCCTGCAAGGGACAGGGCAGGTGGGCACCCTCCTTACAGAGGTATAAGCTGAGCCTCTTTATTTGTGTGGGCAGTCCTTCCACGTGTGTCTCAGGAAAGGGACTTTTGTGTCCAGGCCAGGATGGGTGTATGGGAAAAAAGACCCACTGCTAGGATGCAGACACTTTTGCTCACATAGACTTAAAAAAATCTTCAAACAAATAGAGCATCTCCAGGATATCTTTTACCACCTTGATGACATTGTAACTTATCCTGGAAGGTAGAGCCTAGGCTGGAGAAATTCACTTCTTTGGTAAAGACTTTGGCACATACCAGGTGTTTAAATCTGGTGTTAAGCTGTTGGAATCTGTCCAGGATAAACCCAGATTCCATGCCCTGGAGGCTTCCTCTGACAATTCTGGATCCCATTCTGGATGAGGAAGGACCCTCTTCAGTGGTTCAACCATCCCTCAACCAGAATGATGGCCTGGTGGTCCACACGTGACAAGGCTGCATACTCATGGAAGTCGGAGGAGTTCCCTGTCCCTCTCTCCCCTTCCCCTCCCCCAGGAAGGTGCCAGCTTCTCAGGGCAGGAGCTGAGTGGCTCTGCCCCTCATGGGCACTCAGGACTGTTAGCAGGCTGCCTTTGCTGTGGACACAGTCCAAGGCTTCTCGAGAACTGTAGGAGCCTATGAACCAGTGTTTTTTTGTAGCCTTCAAGGCTTTTGGAGATTTGTGAGCACTCAGGGTAGAAAGAGCTTCTCAGCCCTGGGGCTCTGACAACTTGCTCATAGAAGCAAGATCTTGGCTCTTCTACCTCAAAGAGGCGGGAAGAACTGAAAACAAATACAGAGTGCTAGTTCATGATAGTTTAAGTGTGCTGAAGAGTCTAGGGCGATGGGAACGGACATCTACGGCTTGCCTTAAAATGCGTTAAAAACAAAATGCATAAAGAGAGGGAGAGATAGGTATGTGATGTGATCAAGTACATATTGGCAAAATGATAACTGTAGAGTCTAAGTAATGGATGCATGTTAATTACCCACCTCCCCACCCCTGCTTTTCTGTGGGTTTCCTTGGTGGCTCAGATGGTAAAGAATCTGCCTGCAATACAGGATACCCAGGTTCGATCCCTGGGTCAGAGAGATCCCCTGGAGAAGGGAATGGCAACCCACTCCAGTATTCTTGCCTGGAGAATTGAATGGATTTTCTACATGTTATGTATGAAAATGTTTGCAGTAAGATGTTAGGGGGAAAGGCAGAAGCTCCCTTGGTCGTGTTTAGGAGCAGACAGCTACTTTACACAGCGATGTTGTTTGTCTTGTTGAGGGAGCAGTTGGCACAGCCAGTAAAAATGCCAAAGAGGTGGGCGGAGGCCAGATGTGGACTTTATCCCGGAGACAAGGAGGAGCCAATAAAATGTTTGAAATGGGAATCTTCAGACCTGGATTCTCATTTTCACCTCTCAATTCGAAAGTCATATCCCCAGGCTGAATTTTTCAAACTGCTGGTGACTTGATTTGAAATGCAAATCATCTGGAACAGAGTTAGGAGATAATTCTGCGTTAGTCAAAGCATTGCTTCCCCCGGTTTGCTTTCTCTTTAGTGGGTGGGGGCAAAGTCCAGGCTCTCTCAGGAACACATACAGATTATTCTGAAGAGCTCAGAGTTGACAGACAAAGGGCAGTGAATTCTCATTTTATCTTTAAGAACAGGCTCTTGGGTGTAAACAACATGAAGAAAAAAACATAAAGCCTGAGTGTAGATCGAGCAGCTGAGGTGCTCATTCAGTGAAATGATTAACAAAAAGCCCAGGGTCAGGAGTCGGACTTTCTGGATGCAACTATTTGTTATGATGTTTTTCTGGCTGTGTGCCCTTTGGCAAGTTATGTATCTTCTCTCAGCCTTAGTTTCCTGTTTGTAAAATGAGGATAACACTAGTCAGTGCCTCAGAGGGTTGCTGTGAGGATTATAATAAGTGAGGTAAAGGTATTCATTTCCATAAAATACTTGGTATAGTGCTGGGCATGTAGCCAATGCTAAAGAAGAGTTCAGCCTTACAATTATTGATCACAGGTCTGCTTCTCTACATGCAGCTTAGCTGTAGAGAAGCCATGCCATCCCTCCTATGTCTTTAAAATGATTGTTAAGGCAAGTCCATGATGGTCCGGTGGTTAGGACTCTGCGCTTTCACTGCTGAGGGTCTGGGATCAATCCCTGGTTGGGAACTAAGATCCCACAAGTGGCCCAGTGAGGCCAGAAAAGAAAAAAATAGAAGATTATTAAGTGCCTACCTTTAGTCCAGACTATTTGGAGCTCCAGACCTATGGCTCCCTTCTCATGGGAATGCCCCTTCCACTCCAGCTGGGTGTCTGATGGGCTGCTAGCCCTGGGCTTCTTGACCTCTCAGTACTCCCTGCCCCACAGCCCACCGGCCAGTTCTGTTCCCGAGCAGCTCCCCCCATCCATCGACTGCTCTTTACTCTTCCTGCTGTTTCCCTTGTTGTTTAGTCCCTAAATTGAGTCTGACTCTCTACGACCCCATGGACTGCAGCCCACCAGGCTCCTCTGTCCTTGGGATTTCCCAGGCAGGAATACTGGAGTGGGTTGCCGTTTCTCTCCAGGGGAAACTTCCTGACCCAGGGATCGAACTTGAGTCTGCTGCACTGGCAGGCGGATTCCTTCCCACTGAGCCGCGGACACGTCACCTAGACTCCCGCAGTAGATGCGCCTCCCTGCTCCCACACGTGCCTCCTCCGACCTGGCTCCGCCAGACAGCCTTTCCACAGGGAAGGGCCCTTGCCTCCACCCCAGTCTTGCACAAGTCCTCTAGAGGACCCNGGATATTGGTCCTTTGTTAATTATGCATGCTGACAAGTGTTTTATCATGTTATAAGGCTTATCTAAGTTTTCTTTATTTTTGAGGGTCAGAAGTTTCTAATTTTAATGCAGTCAAATGTACCAGTCTTTTCTTTTATGGATGGTGCTTTTGGGGTCCTGTTCAAGAAATCCTTCTTGTCTTTTGTGCTTAGGGTGTGCAGAATATGTTAGAGGCTGGAGCTGAGCTCTCGAGGTGTCCACCTTGGGGTCTGGGTCACACTGCTTCCACTGCAGCCAGGTTCCTCTTCAACCCCAGATTTGGCTGGGTGGGGGGTGGGGGGAAGGAGAAGCCATTTCTGGGGACCCTCTACTGGGGAGTCTGTTTCTAACAAGAGATTTTTCATGGACTGTTTGCCCACTAGTCTTGGGAGCGTGGAAGGTCTTCCCAGTGGATGGGCAGAAGCATGTCCCACTGTGCCAGGGTTGGGCAGGTCAGGCTAACACCTCTTGGATGCTCCAGGCTGGGTGGGCTGGGAGGGGGGCTGACTCCAGCTCAGAACTGTGTCAGAACTGTGATCTCTGGCTCCTGAACTATGTGTCCTGGAGCACATGAGGTGGGGTGGGGAGACAGCTGGCTGGAGACAGTGGAGCAGTAGGAACTCTCCCATCTGCACTGTTATTCTGGTTCTGGGGGAATGTCTTTGAATGAATCTAATCAATTGACTCAAGCACAGCAGATGGTGGGGGCATGCTTGCAGAGGGAGGGGGAGGATAGTATGGCCTTTGGCCCTTATTCCTCAAGGTCACTTGGGTTTTGGCGAGGCAGAGGATTGTCCCATTATTTACAATTCCCTCCCCAGGACCCACAGTGTCTGTGACATGGGGAGTATTAGTAGATGTTTGGTCAATAATGCATTGGTAATTTTTAAAGAATTGTGTGAAAAAATTAATTTTTTCTTTTCCAGTTTCTTCTGAAGAACACTGTTTGTAGCCACTAGGTGGCGGGGTCAGTTACATCAAGCAGCCTTGTCAGGGAATTCTGGTAGGAAGCAGATGTTCGTGCGTGCTACATCGTTTTAGTCATGTCCAGCTTTTTGGGACTCCATGGGCTGTAGCCCACCAGGCTCCTCTGTCCTTGGGACTCTCCAGGCAAGAATACTGGAGTGGGTTGCTGTGCCCCCCTCCAGGAGATCTTCCTGACCCAGAGATTGAATCTGCATCTCTTACATCTCGTCTTCTGTATTGGCAGGCGGGTTCTTTACCACTAGCGCCACCTGGGAGGCCCAAGGAAGCAGGCAGGAAGCAGGCATTTGAATTTAAATTCCATCTTGTTCTAATTCTATTTTTGAACTTCTAATCACTAAGTTAAAAAAACACATTGTCATAAGAAATATTTGCAGAGTAAATCCAAGATAAAGACCCTGGAGGAGTACTTTCTTCCTAAAGCTAAAGATGGTATGAATTTCTCTTCTACAGTGTTTCTAAATTCAGTCCTTTTAAGGCTCCACTGAATGTAAATTCTTTCCACTCTTCATTCAGATAAATGAAAGTGAACTCAGTTTGCCCTTCTGCTCAGAAGCGGTCTTTTACTGTCCGAATGTGACAGTTTTCTTTGTTTATTCCATCTGGCAGGTCTGAGTCTCTGGGACCGACCCCTTCCCAAGGTTCCCGCATCCCCACCCCAGGTCCTCTTCCACTTCCATCCCCCTTGGTTGCTCTCCCTTCCTTCCAAATACCTTCAGAGAATCCTGGGTCTTTGGTTTCTTTCTCCGTAGGAAATCAGATATCTTGGCAGCCCTGACTTTTGTTTAAAAATTTTTTCAAGAGCATATTGTTTATTTGAAAATACAGCTAAAGTCACAGGCTTGCATTAAACAGGTTTCTGTTTTGAGGCGGGGTGGGGGGGAATGAATATATTCAGTTAAGTTCAGTTGCTCAGTCCTGTCTGACTCTTTGTGACCCCATGGAATGCAGCACACTAGGCTTCCCTGTCCATCACTAACTCCTGGAGCTTGCTAAAACTCATGTCCATTGAGTCGGTGATGCCATCCAACCATCTCATCCTCTGTTGTCCCCTTCTTCTCCAGCCTTCAGTCTTTCCCAGCATCAGGGTCTTTTCAAATGAATCAGTTCGAGGTGGTCCTAAGATGGCGGAGGAATAGGATGAGGAGACCACTTTCTTCCCTACAAATTCATCAAAAGAACACTTGAACGCTGAGTAAATTCCACAAAACAACTTCTGAATGCCAGCAGAGGACATCAGGCACCCAGGAAAAAGAAAAACGAATTAAAAGAAATGAGGACATTCTCAGAGACCTCCAGGGCAATGTTAAATACCTCAACATTCTAATTATAGGTGTCCCAGAAGAAGAAGACAAAATGAAAGACCATGAGAAAATAATTGAGGAGATAATAGTTGAAAACATCCCTAAAATGGGGAAGGAAATAATCACCCAAGTCCAAGAAACCCAGAGAATCCCAAACAGGATAAACCCAAGGTGAAACACACCAAGACACATATTAATCAAACTAACAAAGGTCAAACACAAAGGCCAAATACTAAAAGCAGCAAGGGAAAAACAATAAATAGCACACAAGGGGATTCCCATAAAGATAACAGCTGATCTTTCAATAGGAACTCTTCAGGCCAGGAGGGAATGGCAGGACATACTTAAAGTGATGAAAGAAAATAACCTACAGCCCAGATTACTGTACCCAACAAGGATCTCATTCAAATATGAAGGAGAAATCAAAAGCTTTACAGACAAGCAAAAGCTGAGAGAATTCAGCACCACCAAACCAGCTCTCCAACAAATGCTAAAGGATCTTCTCTAGACAGGAAACACAGAAAGTGTGTATAAACTCAAACCCAAAACAGTAAAGTAAATGGCAACGGGATCATAAAGTGAAGTCACTCAGTCATGTCCAACTCTTTGCGACTCAATGGTCTGTAGCCTACCAGGCTCCTCAGTCCATGGGATTTTCCAGGTAAGAATACTGGAGTGGGTTGCCATTTCCTTCTCCAGGGGATCTTCCCTACCCAGGGATTGAATGCAGGTCTCCAGCATTGCAGGCAGATGCTTTACCCTCTGAGCCACCTTAAATATAAATGGGTTGAATGCCCCAACCAAAAGACAAAGACTGGCTGAATGGATACAAAAACAAGACCCCTATATATGTTGTCTACAAGAGACCCACCTCAAAACAAGGGACACATACAGATTGAAAGTGAAGGGCTGGAAAAAGTTATTCCACACAAATAGAGACCAAAAGAAAGCAGGAGTAACAATACTCATATCAGATAAGAGACTATAAAATAAAGGCTGTGAAAAAGAGACAAAGAAGGATACCGCATAATGATCAAAGCATCAATCCAAGAAGATATAACAATTATAGATATATATGCACCCAATATAGGAGCACCACAATATGTAAGACAAATACTAACAAGTATGAAAGGGGAAATTAACAATAACACAATAATAGTGGGAGACTAATACTACACTCACACCTATGGATAGATCAACTAAATAGAAAACTAACAAGGAAACATAAACTTTAAATGATACAATAGACCAATTAGATCTAATTGTTATCTATAGGACATTTCACCCCCAAAGAATGAATTTCACCTTTTTCTCAAGTGCACACAGAACCTTCTCCAGGATAGATCACATCCTGGGCCATAAATCTAGCCTTGGTAAATTCAAAAAAATTGAAATCATTCCAAGCATCTTTTCTGACCACAATGCAGTAAGATTAGATCTCAATTACAGGAGAAAAACTTAAAAATTCCCACATATGGAGGCTGAACAACACGCTGCTGAATAACCAACAAATCACAGAAGAAATAAAAAAAGAAATCAAAATATGCATAGAAATGAGTGAAAATGAAAACACAACAACCCAAAACCTGTAAAAGTAGTGCTAAGGGGAAGGTTCATAGCAATACAGGCATACCTCAAGAAACAAGAAAAAAATCAAATAAATAACCTAACTCTACACCTAAAGCAACTAGAAAAGGAAGAAATGAAGAACCCCAAGGTTAGTAGAAGGAAAGAAATCTTAAAAATTAGGGCAGAAATAAATGCAAAAGAAACAAAAGAGACCAAAGCAAAAATCAACAAAGCCGAAAGCTAGTTCTTTGAGAGGATAAATAAAATTGACAAATCATTAGCCAGACTCATCATGAAACAAAGGGAGAAGAATCAAATCAATAAAATTAGAAATGAAAAAGGAGAGATCACAACAGACAACACAGAAATACAAGGATACAATAAAATGGACAACTTGGAAGAAATGGACAAATTCTTAGAGAAGTACAACTTTCCAAAACTGAACCAGGAAGAAATAGAAAATCTTAACAGACTCATCACAAGCACAGAAATTGAAACTGTAATTAGAAATCTTCCAGCAAACAAAAGCCCAGGTCCAGACGGCTTCACAGCTGAATTCTACCAAAAATGTAGAGAAGAGCTAACACCTATCCTACTCAAACTCTTCCAGAAAACTGCAGAGGAAGGTAAACTTCCAAACTCATTCTATGAGGCCACCATCACCCTAATCCCCAAACCTGACAAAGATGCCACAAAAAAAGAAAACTACAGGCCAATATCACCGATGAACATAGATGCAAAAATCCTTAACAAAATTCTAGCAATCAGAATCCAACAACACATTAAAAAAATCATCAGTTCATTTCAGTTCAGTTGCTCAGTTGTGTCTGACTCTTTGCGACCCCATGAATGGCAGCAAGCCAGCCCTCCCTATCCATCACCAACTCTTGGAGTTCACTCAAACTCATGTCCATCGAGTCGGTGATGCCATCCAGCCATCTCATCCTTTGTCGTCCCCTTCTCCTCCCACCCCCAATCCCTCCCAGCATCAGAGTCTTTTCCAATGAGTCAACTCTTTGCATGAGGTGGCCAAAGTACTAGAGTTTCAGCTTTAGCATCATTCCTTCCAAAGAAAACCCAGGGTTGATCTCCTTCAGAATGGACTGGTTGGATCTCCTTGCAGTCCAAGGGACTCTAAAAAGATCATACATCATGACCAAGTGGGCTTTATCCTAGGGATGCAAGGATTCTTCAATATCTGCAAATCAATCAATGTAACACACTACATTAACAAATTGAAAAATAAAAGCCATATGATTATCTCAATAGATACAGAGAAAGCCTTTGACAAATTTCAACATCCATTTATGATAAAAACCCTACAGAAAGCAGGAATAGAAGGAACATACCTCAACATAATAAAAGCTATATATGACAAACCCACAGCAAACATTATCCTCAATGGTGAAAAATTGAAAGCATTTCCCCTAAAGTCAGGAAAAAGAGAAGGGTGCCCACTCTCACCACTACTATTCAACATAGATTTGGAAGCTTTAGCCACAGCAATCAGAGCAGAAAAAGAAATAAAGGAATCCAAATTGGAAAGAAGTAAAACTCTCACTGTTTGCAGATGACATGATTCTCTATATAGAAAGCCCTAAAGACACTACCAGAAAATACCATTACCAGAGCTAATCAATGAATATAGTAAAGTTTCAGGATATAAAATCAACACACAGAAATCACTTGCATTCCTATACACTAATAATGAGAAAATAGAAAGAGAAATTAAGGAAACAATTTCATTCACCATTGCAACGAAAAGAATAAAATACTTAGGGATATATCTACCTAAAGAAACAAAAGACCTATATATAGAAAACTATAAAACACTGATGAAAGAAATCAAAGAGCACACTAATAGATGAAGAAATATACCGTGTTCATGAATCAGAAGAATCAATATAGTGAAAATGAGTATACTATCCAAGGCAATCTATAGATTCAATGCAATCCCTATTAAGCTACCAATGGTATTTTTCACAGAGCTAGAATAAATAATTTCACAATTTGTATGGAAACACATAAAACCTCGACTAGCCAAAGCAATCTTGAGAAAGAAGAATGGAACTGGAGGAATCAACCTGCCTGACTTCAGGCTCTACTACAAAGCCACAGTCAGCAAGACAGTATGGTACTGGCACTAAGACAGAAATACAGATAAATGGAACAAAATAGAAAGCCCAGAGATAAATCCATGCACCTATGGACAGCTTATCTTCGACAAGAGGTGAGAGTATACAATGGAGAAAAGAGAATCTCTTTAATAAGTGGTGCTGGGAAAACTGGTCAACTACTTGTAAAAGAGTGAAACTAGAACACTTTCTAACACCATACACAAAAATAAACTCAAAATGGATTAAAGATCTAAACATAAGACCAGAAACTATAAAACTCCTAGGGAGAACATAGGCAAAACACTCTCCGACATAAATCACAGCAGGATTCTCTATGACCCACCTCCCAGAATATTGGAAATAAAAGCAAAAATAAACAAATGGGACCTAATTAAAATTAAAAGCTTCTGCACAACAAAGGAAACTATAAACAAAGTGAAAAGAAAGACTTCAGAATGGGAGAAAATAATAGCAAATGAAGCAATTGACAAACAACTAATCTCAAAAATATACAAGCAACTCATGCAGCTCAATTCCAGAAAAATAAACGACACAATAAAAAAAATGAGCCAAAGAACTAAACAGACATCTTTCCAGAGAAGACACAGATGGCTAACAAAAATCACTCATTATCAGAGAAATGCAAATCAAAACTACAGTGAGGTACCATTTCACACCAGTCAGAATGGCTGCTATCCAAAAGTCTAGAAGCAATAAATGCTGGAGAGAGTGTGGAGAAAAGGGAACCCTCTGACACTGTTGGTGGGAATGCAAACTAATACAGCCACTATGGAAAACAGTGTGGAGATTACTTAAAAACTGGAAGTAGAACTGCCATATGACCCAGAAATCCCACTGCTGAGCATAACACACCGAGAAAACCAGAATTGAAAAAGACATGTGTAGCCCAATGTTCATCACAGCACTGTTTATAATAGCCAGGACATGGAAGCAACCTAGATGTCCATTGGCAGATTAATGGATAAGAAAGCTGTTGTTAGTTCAGTTTAGTCGCTCAGTCGTGTCCGACTCTTTGCGACCCCATGAATGGCAGCATGCCAGGCCTCCCTGTCCATCACCAACTCCCAGAGTTCACCCAGACTCATGCCCATCGAGTCAGTGATGCCATCCAGCCATCTCATCCTCAGTCGTCCCCTTCTCCTCCTGCCCCCAATCCCTCCCAGTATGATGAGTCTTTTCCAATGAGTCAACATCATTCCTTCCTAAGAAATCCCAGGGTTGATCTCCTTCAGAATGGACTGGTTGGATCTCCTTGCAGGCCAAGGGACTCTCAAGAGTCTTCTCCAATACCACAGTTCAAAAGCATCAATTCTTCGGCGCTCAGCCTTCTTCAAAGTCCAACTCTCACATCCATACATGACCACTGGAAAAACCATAGCCTTGACTAGATGGACCTTAGTCGGCAAAGTAATGTCTCTGCTTTTGAATATACTATCTAGGTTGGTCATAACTTTTCTTCCAAGGAGTAAGCGTCTCTTAATTTCATGGCTGCAGTCACCATCTACAGTGATTTTGGAGCCCCCCAAAATAAAGTCTGACACTGTTTCCCCTGTTTCCCCATCTATTTCCCATGAAGTGATGGGACCGGATGCCATGATCTTTGTTTTCTGAACGTTGAGCTTTAAGCCAACTTTTTCACTCTCCTCTTTCACTTTCATCAAGAGGCTCTTTAGTTCTTCTTCACTTTCTGCCATAAGTGTGGTGTCATCTGCATGTCTGAGGTTATTGACATTTCTTCGGCAATCTTGTTTCCACCTTGTGCTCCAACCCAGCCCGTTTCTCTTGATGTACTCTGCATATAAGTTAAATAAGCAGGGTGACAACATGCAACTTTGATGTACTATTTTCCTAATTTTGAACAGGTCCATTGTTCCATGTCCATTTCTAATTGTTTCTTCTTGACCTGCATACAGGTTTCTCATGAGGCAGGTAAGGTGGTCTGGTATTTCCATCTCTCACAGAATTTTCCACAGTTTATTGTGATCCACACACTCAAAGGCTTTGGCATAGTCAGTGAGGCAGAAGTAGATGTTTTTCTGGAGCTCTCTTGCTTTTTTTATGATCCAATGGATGTTGACAGTTTGATCTCTGGTTCCTCTGCCTTTTCTAAAACCAGCTTGAACATCTGGAAGTTCACGGTTCACATATTGCTGAAGCCTGGCTTGGAGAATTTTGAGCATTACTTTGCTAGTGTGTGAGATGAGTGCAATTGTGTGGTAGTTTTGAACATTCTTTGGCATTGGAATGAAAACTGACCTTTTCCAGTCCTGTGGCCACTGCTGAGTTTTCCGTATTTGCTGTCATATGAGTGCAGCATCATCTTTTAGGATTTGAAATAGCTCAACTGGAATTTCATCACCTCCACTAGATATGTTCGAAGTGATGTTTCCTAAGTCCCACCTGACTTTACACTTCAGGATGTCTGGCTCTTGGTGAGTGAATGTATACACATCTGGAAATGAGCTGGAGATGCTGAGATAGGGATGGACAAATAACCACAAATTTGTCTCCTTATCATTATGAATTATCATGAGAATAAAACTGATCTTTGCTTTTCTGTGTGCGGGTCTTTGTGTTTTAATATATTCATGTAACCAGTACCACGATCAGGACAAAGACCAGACCATCATCACCACCCCCCACCCTCTGCCAAACTCCTGTGTGCTGGCTTCTTTTTTACTCACACTGAAATGTTGATGCACAACATTGTTCATATGTTAAGTATAATTGTGTGTTAGTTGCTCAGTCGTGTCCAACTCTTTGTGACCCCATGGACTGTAGCCCACCAGGCTTCTCTGTCCATGGAATTCTCCAGGCAAGAATACTGGAGTGGGTTGCCATTCCTTTCTCCAGGGAGTCTTCCCAACTGAGGGATCGAATCTGGGTCTCCTGCATTGCAGGCAGATTCTTTACCATCTAAGCTATGAGGGAAACCCAAATATAAATACAAATATAAAATTTAAAAATATTGTGCCACTTTCCAAAATCACTGCAGATGGTGATTGCAGCCATGAAATTAAAAGACGCTTACTCCTTGGAAGAAAAGTTATGACCAACCTAGATAGTATATTCAAAAGCAGAGACATTACTTTGCCAACTAAGGTCCGTCTAGTCAAGGCTATAGTTTTTCCAGTGGTCATGTATGGATGTGAGAGTTGGACTTTGAAGAAGGCTGAGTGCCGAAGAACTGATGCTTTTGAACCGTGGTGTTGGAGAAGACTCTTGAGAGTCCCTTGGACTGCAAGGAGATCCAACCAGTCCATTCTGAAGGAGATCAACCCTAGGATTTCTTTGGAAGGAATGATGCTACAACTGAAACTCCAGTACTTTGGCCACCTCATGTGAAGAGTTGACTCATTGGAAAAGACTCAGATACTGGGAGGGATTGGGGGCAGGAGGAGAAGGGGACGACTGAGGATGAGATGGCTGGATGGCATCACTGACTCGATGGGCATGAGTCTGGGTGAACTCTGGGAGTTGGTGATGGACAGGGAGGCCTGGCATGCTGCCATTCATGGGGTCGCAAAGAGTCGGACACGACTGAGTGAGCTGAACTGAACTGAACTGGCTTGCCATCATGGTTTCTAATGAGAAAGGTCATTTGGATTCTCTATAGGTAATAGGTCATTTTTGTCTGGCTTTTTTCAAGATTTTTCTTTGCCTTTAGTTTTTAGCCACAAGACAGCTCCTCCAGTGCAAGGTATGGGGTCCTGATTCCAGGAGGGAATGAGTGCAATGTGAGAAGGAAGGAGAGCCTGACTGTACAATGGCCACAAGTGACCTCTTTATCTCTAGGAATGCTCTTTGCCTGAAAGTCTGATTTTAATGGCACTGTGTCAATTCAATTGTTAGATCTTTTTCCCTATCGTCTTACTTGCAATCTTTCCATACCCTTGTTTTAGATATGCTCCTTGTAAATAGTATATGGGTGAATTAAAAAAAAAAAACCCGCAATCTATCTATGTGCTTCAAATGGACTATTTTGCTCATTCATATTTATCACATTTCCTCATATGATTTAATTTATAGTCATTTTCTATTTTTTGCTTCACTGATTGATTTTTTTCCTCCAAAGTGAAAGTTAAAATTGTAAGATTATTTCTATTCTTTTTTTTTTTTTTGGTCTTTTTTTTTTTTTTTTTGGTCTATTTTATTTTTATCAAACTCTAGTTGATTTACAATGTTGTGTTAGTTTCTGGTGTACAGCAAGCAGACTCATATGTATACATATATAGTTTATTACAAGATATTGAATATAATTCCAGGTGCTTTATAGTAGGACCTGGCTGTTTATCCATATTATATATAGTAGTTTGTATCTGCTAATCCCAAACTTGTAATTTATCCCTCTTCACCCTCTTTCTCCTTTGATAACTGTAAGTTTATTTTCTATGTCTGTGAATCTGTTTATGTTTTGTAAATAAGTTCATTTGGGTGTTTTAGATTTCACATATAAGTGATATTGTATGATATTATATTTCTCAGTCTGACTGACTTCACTTAATATGATAATCTCTAGGTCCATCCATGAACTAATGAAATAACGAACTAAATGAAATAATGCCATTTGCAGCAACATGGATGGACCTAGAGATTATCATATTAAGTGAAGTCAGTCAGACCGAGAAATATAATATATGATATCATTTATATGTGAAATCTAAAAAACTCAAATGAACTTATTTATGAAACAGAAACAGATTCACAGACATATATATGGAGAAGGCAATGGCACCCCACTCCAGTACTCTTGCCTGGAAAATCTCATGGACAGAGGAGACTGGTGGGCTGCAGTCCATGGGGTTGCTGAGAGTTGGACATGACTGAGCGACTTCACTTTCACTTTTTGCTTTCACGCTTTGGAGAAGGAAATGGCAACCCACTCCAGTGTTCTTGCCTGGAGAATCCCAGGGATGGGGGAGCCTGGTGGGCTGCCATCTATGGGGTTGTGCAGAGTTGGACACGACTGAAGCGACTTAGCAGCATACATATATATATAAACATAAACATAAATAAAATATTATATATATATATGTATAAATACAACATCTTCTTTACCCATTCATCTGGCAATGAACATTTAGGTTGCTTATGTGTTGGCTGTTATAAACAGTGCTATGAATATGGGGTGCATTTATCATTTTGTGTATCTGTAGCTTTTCTTTTTTATTGACATGTATCATTTTGAATTAGAATTTTCTCCAGATATATGTCCAGCAGTGGGATTGCTGGGTCATATGGCAGCTCTATTTTTAGTTTTTTAAGAAAACCATACTATTTTCCATAGTGGCTGGACCAACTTACATACCCACCAACAGTGTTGGAGGGTTCCCTTTTCTCCTCACCCTCTCCAAACCTTATTATTTGTAGACTTTTAGATGATATTTGTTCTGACTACTGTGAGGTGATATCTCATTGTAGTTTTGATCTACATTTCTCTAAAAATTTGCAATGTTGAACATCATGTATGACAAAGGTTAAATATAATCAATATCTTTAGTTCTTTTCTCAACTAGACTCCAGGATTGCTGCTTAGAGAATCCCGTGGACAGAGGAGCTTCGTGGGCTGCTGTCCATAGGATCGCACAGAGTCGGACATGACTGAAGCGACTTAGCATGCATGCTTGCATTGGAAAAGGAAATGGCAACCCACTCCAGTATCCTTGCCTGGAGAATCCTAGGGATGGAGAAGCCTGGTGGGCTGCTGTCTATGGGGTCGCACAGAGTCGGACATGACTGAAGCGACTTAGCAGCAGCAGCAGACAAGAGGGAGTCATGTAATGTTGCAATTTCTTTTTAGTTAATGCCATTTGACAGATTTAATACATTCTCTTTGTTTTTTTTTTTAATTTACCTTGATGTGTTTAGATGATAATTCTTTCTATTTACTCTGCTTTGTATTTGTCGTGCTTCCTTTCTCTGAGAATTCTTTCCCCTTGTTGACACTGCTGTGTATCCTTTTGCTCTAATAAAACTCAGCGGTGAGTACAACTCGATGTGGAGTTCATTCCTTCAAGCGGAGCACTGAGCGTGTGGGTGGCCGTGGGACTCCGAATGGGCAGATGCTGGTTTCAAGACTCAGTTCTCTGAATTCATGCTCCTGCTTCTATTATGGCTTAATTCAGGTTGGCCATGAATTTAAAAACACATGACTCCTATTTTGTCCAGAAGTTATAGGTATCTTTTCTCATGGGTGGTAGTGATTTGGTTGCTAAATCATGTCCAACTCTTGCAACCCCATGGACTGTAGCCCGCCAGGCTCCTCTATCCATGGGATTCTCCAGGCAAGAAAACTAGAGTGGATTGCCATTTCCTTCTCCAGGGGATCTCCCTGACCCAGGAATAGAACCCTGGTCTCCTGCATTGCAGGCAGATTCTTTACCGACTGAGCTGTGAGGGAAGCCTCCCCCCCTTTTTTTATTCGTGGGACAAGTATCCAAGGTTTGTATTTCATCACACTGTTGGATGTTCTAACTTTATAAAAAAAGATTTCTGAAATGGATTGCATCTCAGTGTTATCTTATCTAATTCTTAATATTTCCAAACAGTCAAAATTAAAAAAAAGTCCAACTCTCAAATGGTCAAGGATTTACCCTCTTAACTCTGAATTGTGAGTAGCCGGGCTCAGAGTCTCCATTCCTTTCATCCATCCCTGGGTATTTGAACCTAGAGTTCCCAGTACCAGCCTTAAAGAGACTGTTTTCAGGGATGGCTACTCTAGCCCCAGAGAGGGGTTGGGAGTGGGAGGATCTTCCTAGCTTTTCTGTTGGCTCATTCTCCTCTGTCTTCCTCCAGCCAAGAGAAATACCCTAGGCAAGAAGCTGGGAGCAACAATGCAGGAGTTTATTATCATCAATACTCAAGAGGGGCATGAGGCAGGCAGGTGGTGAAGGCAAGCTGGAAATAGGCAAGAACAGCTGAGATGGTGGAGCAGGCGGTGGCTGTGGCCATGCGGGAGGATCACTGGGGCAGACAGAGCCTCTCTTCCTGGCCTGGCTCTTCTCCCACGAGGCAGATGCTCGGACACCCAGTCCAGGCGGGAGCTCCAGGTATGAGTCCTCCAGAGAGGCAGGGCTGGATCTCACTCACTTCTGGCAGTTTCTTCCAAGGGAAGGTCTCTTTTCTAAGGGAAAAGGAGAGGGTGAGACAGCCCACGGGGGAGAGACAGTGTAAACACTCTCCTCCAGGGCAGCTCAGTTCTGGAGTCAATCGGATCTGACATCAGCCTCGTGCAAAGAGCCCCAGGTCCCACCATGGACCTGCACATCCCTGGCTCCATAGGGTCTTTGGACTGGGTACCACTTAGTCAGGGATAGGAGCTCTCTGAGCTGGGCCACCATGGGGGTAGAAAGACAGGAATCATGCCCATTGAGACTCTCTGTAAGGACCCTTTTCTCCTCTCCAAACCACCCACTCTCCATTCCTGTTCCCTTGCTGCCCCCACCACACAAGCTTTAGGGACTCACCTCCTTACGTCTGTATCTTCTCCAGCAGCACAGACACAGGGGCAGCAGAGATGCCAGAAGCAGTAGAACCCAGACCCCTAACAGCATGGCATTGATGCTTATGAACAGGGCCTGGGGACAGAGGACCAAAGCCGTGAGCCCCCAGAGTGACTGTTGCCACGTGGAGTGTCCCCCTTCCGCATGGCACAGGGTCACTCTCCACCCTATTCGTCCCATTCCTCATGTCTGTAGCTTCCAGGGTTGGGGGGGTGGGATGAAGAAGGAGCCCTGTGTTGGGGGGTCTGTGGGTGTAGCGTGGAGAGAGCAGCCAGAAGCCCCGTCGGTGTCCTCATCAGAAAGGGACAGGCTTGGGCAGTGATCTGTTTTCCCTGACAACTCAGAGACCTGAACGGGCACTGAACCCCTTCACACCCCGTCCCATATGTGCAATACTAGCTCTATTGGCTCATTTATTCTGAGTTCGATGTTTGTATTTCCCACGGATCTGTAACTTCCCACAAACCGCAGGGACTGCTTGTGTTTTGTTCACTGCCACGTCTGTTTGTCGGGGCAGAACAGGTCACACCCTCTTTGACGGATGGCCTCCCTCCCGTCCAGGGTTGGACTCCCCCCACCCCGTCCCCCACCTGCTGCTGTGTGTCCCCGCCCAGCTACCTTCAGCATGTTCACGTAGGTGGTGCACTGTTGCAGCCTCCCGAGGTCCAGATTCAGGGGGCTGGGGGCCCCTGTGGGCCTCCAGGAGGGGGAGACATTACAGATGCCCTTATAGAAAACAAAGTGGTACTCATAGAATCTTCCAGCCCCGATTATGATGGCGGCAGTGGCCGTGGAGAAGGCTGCCAGGGCGAGCAGGGTCCTCAGCAGGGCCTGGTGAGGAGCAGACACAGAGAGACTTTGGAGACTCAGTTTCTCTGGCACCCACCCTGGGGCCAGGGGTGGGAGTGGGGGAGGGGCGTGTGATGGAGCTGGAGGCTTGGGAAGGCCTCCAGCTTCTGGGCCTGGTGTTCACCCTTGCCCTTCCCCAACTCACCCAGTAGATGCCACCTCGTTTCTCGTAAATGAAGGCGACAGCTCCAGCCAGCATAGCCTGGGGAGAGGTTGAAGCCTCAGGGTTTGTGCAGAACCCCCAACTCCCCCATCCCCTGCCTCCTCCCCAGCTGCCTGCTTCCTTTTTCCTCCATAACTCCTGCAGTCGTCTAGCTGGCCCTTCCCCACAGCACTCCACACAGGCTCAAGGTCTGTGGTCTGTAAGATTACGGGGAGAGTATTGAGGCCTGAATTACAACTCCTGAGGCTGTAGGACCCTCTACTTAGGAGACATTGGACAAATGCTCATGGTCAAGCCAGGAGTGAGCCCTCCTTCCCCTCTCCAAACTCTCTCTTTCGATGCAGCACCAGGGGCTTTACAAAAGCTCCAGGGTGGTGGGGTGGAAGGTCCAGGTTGTTGGAGGAGCTCTCGGTACAGGATAAGGGTCAGCCGTCTCCGGGTGGGCATGGGCGCCCATTCCAACAGCTCAGCCTCCCACCCAGCGGGCCTTCCAGGACAGGAAGCCTGGTCGATCCTGGAGGAAAGATGGATCAGGATCCTGTCTGGCAACGCTGTAGCTCATCTCAGTGTGTTTTTGCCATGGGGTGGATGAAGATGGTTACTTTTGGCTCCTCTCTTCATACGTGCACTTTGCTGTTGTTCTGTGAGTGTGGGCAGGATACAGGGTGCCTTGGTCCTGCCATAACGCGCCCCCCCCATCTCCTGCTGCACGTGGCATACCTCCTTCTGCTGACATCACCACTGTGGTCCAGGGTTCCCCCCTCCCCTGAGAGCCTGGTGTGCAGGACCCGCAGAGGACCATGCGAAGCCACCAAGAGGTGCCCCTGGCTTGCACATCCTCTGGCTCATTCTGCCTCCCCCATCTCAAAGCAGTGCCGGAGACTAGAGATGAACCCGCCCAAGATCCTCAGCTGATCTCCTATTGAAGGTGGGAGAAGTGGTGGGAGAGGCCCTGGGCAGCAGCCTGGGAGAGCTGACCAGTGGCCGTGGCCCTCCCAGCCCTTGGCTCGGCTGGTTGCTATCAGTAGAAGCAGGGCATAGGCCTGGAGGAGCTGGGGTTGTGTTCGGGTGCTAACAGTTCACATTTTGCTGGGTCGATGGTAGCGGCCTCTCTCTCCTAGGGTCCATTCTTCCCACTGTCCTCCTGCCCCACTCACCACAACCCCCGTCCAGATGGGAGCTCCCGAATTCCTCAGGGTGGTGGAGGAGAAGATGTAGAGGAATCCTCCCAGGACCCCGCTCAGCACCCCCAGCACGATCTGCATCACCTGAAACATGAGAAACCTAAGCACACGGATCCCAGGAGCAACCCTCTGTGCCTAAGTCTCAGGGTAGCTTTGGGGAGACCTGCCACTCCAGGTATTAACAGTTAGAACCTCATGAAAGAGAGAGAAAAAGAGGGGGGATGGGAAGGCAGAGGAGAGGAGGGGAGACAAGGGGAGGGGAGGGAGAGGATGAACACAGGGCTCCCCCACCTGGGACTTTAAATGGTCAGGGGCTCCTTTGCACCCTTCAGCCCATAACCTACCCTACCTGCAGCTCTCACTGAGAGGTAAGTGGGGGGAAAAGCAGGAACTTGATCTCCGGTTAGAAGATAAGACTGGCTTAGCATCCTGTTCGGAGTGAGGCTGGCAGGGAGCTTGCAGAGCGAGAGGAGAGGGGCTCTCCTCTTCCAGGTCTGGGGAGCCTGGGCGCCTGTCCGCACCCTTTGCGGCCGGCAGCCTTACTCACCCAGGAGGTCACCAGCAGCCGGTGGCAGCCCAGGGCCCGGGAGGTGGCGTGGGGTCTGGGCAGGAGGAGGGGCTGCAGCAGGGAGCACCCGCCTAGCAGGAGCTTGGCCAGACTTGACTCATGGTGGAGGTGCAGCTGGATGCAGACAGGCTGGGGAGCCCTGGGGGCCGCCTCCCCGTGGTCCACCGTCTCCATGCCTCTGGACACCTGCCTGGTGGGGAGGAAGGGAGTGTTGGGGGCAAAGAGTGGGCAGAAGGAGGTTGGCATGGATTCCACAGGAGCTGACGGAGACCCCCCACACCACCCTGGGTCACAGAGCAGCACCCAGGGCATCTCGTGAAGGATGCTCGAGTCTCCCGAGGCTGGGACCATTGCTCGGTTCATGGGGCCTCCCCTTCACCCCAGACCTTCCCTTCATCCTCCTCCCACCGCCTTGGAGGCTGGACCAGGCTGTGTCCTAGAGTTCTCACTTCTCCCCTCTGCCCCCAGCAGGCTTGTGCCACCCCAGCCCCCCCGCCCCCAGCTTCTCTCTCTGCCTCTTCCCCTTTGGAGCCCCCAGGCTGCTGGGCAGAACTGAGTCCTGGCTGCCTGCTGAACTTCTCCAGAAGCAGCTGTTCCCTAGCTGAGTCTGGGGACCCTCCAGCAACCCCTAAATATTTCTCTCCCCACCAATGGCTCCTCAGTCCTGTGATAACTGCCCCCCCCCCCCCCCC
>SJYQ01012347.1:216981-243301 GCA_006410935.1 Redunca redunca
GGAAAGAGTTCTGTATTTTAAAAGCTCTTTAATAATCAACTGTATATATGTATATGTATATATATATGTGTATATATATGTATATATATATGTGTATATATACATGCATACACATACATATAAGTATGTGTGCTTCCCTGGTGTTGTTAATGGTAAAAACCTGCCTGCCAGTGCAGGAGATGTAAGAGACATGGGTTCAGTCCCTAGGTTGGGAAGATCGCCTGGAGGAGGGCATGGCAACCCATGCCAGCATTCTTGTCTGGAGAATCTCATGCACAGAGGAGCCTGGCAGGCTGCAGTCCACAGGGTTTCAGAGTCAGACAAGACTGAAACAACTTAGCATGTGCGCATGCGCTCACACACACACATACATATATGAGGGGCTTGCTTCCCAGGCAGCTCAGTGGTAAAGAATCCACCTGCCAACGAGGAGACACTGGTTTGATCCCTGAGTCAGGAAGATCCCCTGGAATAGGAAATGGCAACCCTCTCCAGTATTTTTGCCTGGAGAATTCCATGGACAGAGGAGCCTGGTGGGCTACAATCCATGGGGTCACAGAGAGTTGGACACGACTAAGCCACTGAGGGCACTTAAATAAAAGACCCATTCCCCCCTCCCCCCATGTTTAAAACTGCAACTGCAATCATCAGAGCTAGGGTCCCCTCCCAGAGGAGGCAAGCGTTTGCACCAGGAAGGTTAGGGTTAGGAACGTCTGTCCTAGCGTGTGGCTCCTCCCTCTCACTGCGATTTCTTCAAGAGATTCCAGCAGGAGGCAGGGGAGGGGATGGGGGCTTTCTCAGCTGTGGGGAGGACCAGTGGCTGTTTGCCAGTGTGATGTAGGTGATGTCCATTCTTGCTCAACCTGGGAAGCACCTGGGAGTTTCCTCACCCTCTGCTCCTCTAGCTGCCTGGCTCAATGAGAAAGACTTCCTGGAAAAGTATGTCCAAGCGAACAGTTGTGAGGTGCCAGGAAGAGGAGGGCTTTCCTGCAGTAGGAGAGTTAATTTACTATTTCTTGCCCCTTCAGAGCTATTTCAGTAGGTGGGATAAAGCTGCATTGCCTCAAACTCCACAAAGAAAGTCCTGTAGCCTCAGATTCGAAGAAAAGCTAACAAAAATGGTTGTAATTAAGTTTTTGTGGCGAACTACCAACTCCGTTAAAAAAAAAAAAAAAGATTCCTTTCTGAAGTAAGAAGCAGGCATTACGAACCAGTGTTCCTTTCCTCCAGTAGATGCTGCTCTGAACCCCTTCAGCATTTACTGGTTAGTTTGCTTCCATCTTCAGCTCCCCACCAACTCCTCATTCAAGAGGATTTCTGCTTTGCTAGTGGTTTCCTTTGAAATCTTTCATTTTTTTTTTTTTAAGCATGTGCACTTAACTATGGAGAAGGAAATGGCAACCCACTCCAGTGTTCTTGCCTGGAGAATCCCAGGGACGGGGGAGCCTGGTGGGCTGCCGTCTATGGGGTCACACAGAGTCGGACATGACTAAAGCGACTTAGCAGCAGTAGCAGCAGCACTTAACTAAGCAAATTCTAAAGGTAACCAATATCCTTATCTTCTGCCTGAAGAATACTGTGCCTTTAGAATGCTCTTTGTTAGGTGAAATTCTTATCTTGAATTCTAGTTTTATCTTGACTTACTTTAACCCCCCAAGTTAGATGAAAAAAAAAAAAAATATATATATATATATATATATATATACACTCAGTGTTTGTTTAAATTTACTTCATTTTTTATTAGGGAAAAAAAGAACCCTCATTTTCTTCTTATAGTTCAGGCTTTCTTTCTGATATCCCTTTTCTTCCTTTTTGAGGTGCATTCTTTAAATGTTTCTTTTTTTAAAAAAATTATTTAACTGGAAGCTAATTATTTCACAATATTGTGGTGTTTTTTGCCATATATCTACATGAATCAGCCATGAGCCTACATGTGCCCTGAACGGTACCCCCTGTACCTCCCTCCCCACCTATCCCTCTGGGTTGTCCCAGAGCACCGGCTTTGAGTGCCCTGCTTCATGCATGGAACTTTCATTGGTCATCTATTTTACATATGGTGATACACAAGTTTTGGGCTTCCCTCATAGCTCAGTTGATAAATCATCTGTCTGCAACGCAGGAGACCTGGGTTCGATTCCTGGGTTGGGAAGATCCCCTGGAGAAGGAAATGGCAACCCACTCCAGTATTCTTGCCTGGAAAATCCCACAGACAGAGGAGCCTGACAGGCTACAGTCCACAGGATCGCAGGAGTCAGACACGACTTAGTGACGAAACCATCACCATAGCCAGTTAACAATGTTGTGATAGTTTCAGCTGCATAGCAAAGGGACTCTGCCATACATACACATGTATCCATTCTCCCCCAACCTCCCCTTCCATCCAGGCTGATGTTGTCACACTCTTGTTTGTAAAACCTGGGAAGCTCTCTGAATTATGCCTTTGAATAGCTACTTTCCGACATTTTCCCTAATGTTTCCTTCTGAAATTTGATTAACCGCATGTTCAACCCTCTCACCGTAACTTCTTTATCTCCTAACCTGGTTTGTATCTTTCAGTTTTCATCTCTTTATTTTTTCCCTGCTGCATGCTGGTTAAATTCTTCATAATTATCCAGCAAGTTACCCAGTTTCTGTCTCAGTTGTGTATAATCTGCTTTCCCTATTCTATTAAATTTTAAGTTTCATTAAAAAGTTTCTAGGTATGGTGTTTCCTTCTTTTTCAAATCTTCCTGTTCCTTTTTGATGCTCTTTTGTTCTGAAGTCAGGACACTGATGATCTATATTATTTCTTTAAGCTAGCTACATTATTTACTTTATTTCTGTTAGAAAAACCAAATTTGAACTCTTTGCTGTTTTTTTCTCCCCAGTCTTCCAGCTCTCACTAATAATGTCTTGTTTTAATAACATCTATTTATTGTTATTATTATTCACCATTTTGGCTGTTTTAAAGTGTAAAGTTCAGTGACATTAGCACATTCACACTGTTGTGCATCTGTCACCACCATCCATCTCCAGAGATTTTCGTTATCCTAAACGGAAGCTCTGTACCCATTAAATACTAACTCCCCATGGCCCCCTCCCTCCAGCCCTTAGTAATCACCATTCTGTTTTCAGTTTCTATGATTGACTACTCTAGGCACCTTAGTACTCTTGCTTGGAAAATCCTATGGACGGAGGAGCCTGGTGGGCTGCAGTCCATGGGGTCGCGAAGAGTCGGACATGACTGAGCGACTTCCCTTTCACTTTTCACTTTCATGCATTGGAGAAGGAAATGGCAACTCACTCCAGGGTTCTTGCCTGGAGAATCCCAAGGACGGCGGAGCCTGGTGGGCTGCCATCTATGGAGTTGCACAGAGTCAGACACGACTGAAGGGACTTAGCAGCAGCAGCAGCAGCAGCAGGCACCTTATATCAAATCCTGAAAGATGATGCTGTGAAAGTGATGCACTCAATATGCCAGCAAATTTGGAAAACTCAGCAGTGGCCACAGGACTAGAAAATGTCAGTTTTCATTCCAATCCCAAAGAAAGGCAATGCCAAAGAATGTTCAAACTATCACACAATTGCACTCATCTCACATGCTAGTAAAGTAATGCTCAAAATTCTCCATGCCAGGCTTCAGCAATATGTGAACCATGAACTTGTTCAAGCTGGTTTTAGAAAAGGCAGAGGAACCAGAGATCAAATTGCCAACATCCGCTGGATCATGGAAAAAGCAAGAGAGTTCCAGAAAAACATCTATTTCTGCTTAATTGACTATGCCAAAGCCTTTGACTGTGTGGATCACAATAAACTGTGGAAAATTCTGAGAGAGACGGGAATACCAGACCACCTGACCTGCCTCTTGAGAAACCTGCATGCAGGTCAGGAAGCAACAGTTAGAACTGGACATGGAACAACAGACTGGTTCCAAATAGGAAAAGGAGTACATCAAGGCTGTATATTGTCACCCTGCTTATTTAACTTATATGCAGAGTACATCATGAAAAACACTGGGCTGGAGGAAGCACAAGCTGGAATCAAGATTGCTGGGAGAAATATCAATCACCTCAGATATGCAGATGACACCACCCTTATGGCAGAAAGTGAAGAAGAACTAAAGAGCCTCTTGATGAAGGTGAAGGAGAAGAATGAAAAAGTTGGCTTAAAGCTCAACATTCAGAAAATGAAGATCACGGCATCCGGTCCCATCACTTCATGGCAAATGGATGGGGATACAGTGGAAACAGTGGCTGACTATTTTTCTGGGCTCCAAAATCACTGGAGATGGTGACTGCAGCCATGAAATTAAAAGACACTTACTCCTTGGAAGGAAAGTTATGATCAACCTAGAGAGCATATTCAAAGCAGAGACATTACTTTGCCAACAAAGGTCTGTCTAGTTAAAGTGATGGTTTTTCCAGTGGTCATGTATGGATGTGAGAGTTGGACTGTGAAGAAAGCTGAGTGCCGAAGAATTGATGCTTTTGAACTGTGGTGTTGGAGAAGACTCTTGAGAGTCCCTTGGACTGCAAGGAGATCCAACCAGTCCATCCTAAAAGAGATCAGTCCTGGGTGTTCATTGGAAGGACTGATGCTGAAGCTGAAACTTCAATACTTTACCCACCTGATGCCAAGAGATGACTTAAGCCAAGAGCTGACTCATTTGAAAAGACCCTGATGCAGGGAAAGATTGAGGGAGAGATCGTCCAGCTCGATGGACATGGGTGGACTCTGGGAGTTGGTGATGGACATGGAGGCCTAGCATGCTGCAGTTCATGGGGTCACAAAGAGTCAGACACGACTGAGTGACTGAACTGAACTGACCTGAACAGAGGCACCTTACATAAGTGGAATTATGTAATATTTATTATTTCATGTCTAGAATATTTCACTTGGAGAAGGCAATGGCACCCGACTCCAGCCCTCTTGCCTGGAAAATCCCATGGATGGAGGTGCTTGGTAGGCTGCAGTCCATGGGGTCACGAAGAGTCAGACATGACTGAGCGACTTCACTTTGACTTTTCACTTTCATGCATTGGAGAAGGAAATGGCAACCCACTCCAGTGTTCTTGCCTGGAGAATCGCAGGGATGGGGGAGCCTAGAGGGCTGCCGTCTATGGGGTCGCACAGAGTCGGACACGACTGAAGTGACAGCAGAAGCAGCAGCAGCTGCAGCTGCAGCATATTTCACTTAGTATGATGTCTTCAAGGTTCACCTATATTGTAGCCTATATCAGAATGTCCTTCCATTTTGAGGATGAACAGTGTTCCACTGTATACAGTACATTTTGTTCATCCATTCTTCTGTTGATGGGCGATTTGGTCTGTATTACAATGAATTGCAGGGATGGTTGGATGACATCACCAACTCAATGGACATGAGTTTGAGCAAACTTTGGGAGAGAGTGAAGGACCGGGAAGTTTGGCATGTTGTAGTCCATGAGGTCACGAAGAGTCTAAAGTGACCTAACGACTGAGCAATGATAACAGCAACAATGAATTGCAATGGTAAACAAACCCTCTTGTTTTTGTATACAAGAGTGATATTGGAGAGAGATAAGGGGATAACTTCTAAATATTTGTTGGATGAATCAATAAGTGGCATGCATTATTTTTTTCCAGCTGTGAGTAGAGTTTTGTGTGCATTGGGATCAACAGGACATATCTGTGGGGAACTGAGTAAGGCAACGTTTCTCATTGTGGGATCAGAAGAACATTTCCACTAGGATATACACGAGAACCACCTGGAGGTTTTCTGAGTTATCCAACTATTCTTGGTTGAAATACGATTGTTCCATTTTTGGAACCGATGGGCTACTGTTAGCATACAGCCCCAAGAGTAGATGGTCCCCACATTCATCAGTCCCCCTTTTCTAGGAGTAGCCCTAAATTTCCATTCGGGGATCCACTTTTTTTTCTCATTGGCTGTGTGTTCGTGATGGGGCTTTATCCTCAGTTCTAGGCATATAACCTGTGACCCAAACTTAGATTAAGAAGCAGGTCATTTCCCCCAGACCAAGGGGATTGTTTCAAGAGTGGGACATGGCCAAAGTCCATCCCATCAGAATAAATCTTGGGGGCTACCAGAGAAGGCTCTTGAACTTGTTGCTGAACTTGAACCTGCAAGGACATAGAGCTGGAGCTGTAGCAGCCACCTTGCGCCCATGGAGGGGTTTTTCTGGAACTGCCAAAGACCGCCCTCCTCCATGGACTCGAGAATGATGACAACCTGTGGAAGGCAGAGCTGAGAGGAAGGAAAAAAGCCACAGCTGGTGGTGTTGCTCAAGGTCTGAATTCAGCAGGGTCTGAAGCCAGATTGCTTCTTGACCATTTGAGTACGTGCCCAGTAAGTAAGCTTTTGCTTAAGCCTCTTGCAGTTTGAGAGAATTCTAATTAATAGGCTGAGAGTCTGGGATAAGGTAACTGACATTTAAATGGGTGTCCAGGAGTCTCCAAGCCCCAGACCCTAGAGGGCTGAACTTGAAGCCTCCTGGGTGGGTGTTGTTTCAGGGGGTGAACCCAGGTGTACTTACTCCATCGCTGTTATTTGGGAGGGGGGATAAATATTGTAGTGGGGGGAGGGGGGATGTCACATGTGCACCAATGTGATTTTTACATTTTACTGCCACTCTTCCCCTCATTTACCACACCCTTAAGAGTGAATTGGTTTATATTCACGCTTTGGAGGGAATGTACTTAAGTTATGCATAAATAAGTCCTCAAAACACATCACTCTAGTGTGCACCAACATTATCAATACATCAATGAAGCATTCAATCTTGACTAATCTTTATTATCTACATATTTTGTTTCTTTTTAAATATTTATAATTTCAAAGAGCATTACTTAAGGATCGCACCCTAAAAATACATTAAAAAACTAAGATCATGGTATCTAGTCCCATCACTTCATGGCAAATTGAATGCGAAAAAGTAGAAGGAGTGACAGATTTTATTTTCTTGGGCTCTCAAACTGCAGACGGTGACCACAGCCATGAAATTAAAAGACATTTGCTCCTTGGAAGGAAAGCCATGTCAAACCTAGACATCGTATTAAAAAGCAAGCACATCACTTTGCTGACAAAAGTCTGTATAGTTAAAACTATGGTTTTTTTCAGTAGTCATGCATGGACACGAGAATTGGACTGGAAAGAAGGCTGAGTACTGAAGAACTGATGCTTTCGAATTGTGGTGCTGGATAAGACTCTTGAGAGTCCCTTGGATTGTAAGGAGATCCAACCAGTCAATTCTAAAGGAAATCGACCCTAAATATTCATTGGAAGGACTGATGCTGAAGTTGAAGCTCCAATACTTTGGCCACCCGATGAGGAGACCTGACTCATTGGAAAAGACCCTGATGCTGGGAAAGATTGAAGGAAAAAGGAGAGGAGGGCAACAAAGGATGAGGTGGTTGGATGGCATCACCAACTCAATGGAGATGAACTTGTGCAAACTCTGGAAGATAGTGGAGGACAGGGAAGCCTGGCAAGCTGCAGTCCATGGGGTCGCAAAGAGTCAGACATGACTTAGCTACTGAACAACAACAACAACAAAGGACATTTTCAAGCACACAAAGCTATAGTCAAGAGTAACAGCCCTCACCCATATCCCTCAGAATACTTTTTCTACTTTCAGCAAGCATTTACCTTGATCAGATCTAGTTTCATCTATATCTCCCTTATAGTTCCTCCCTTTGGAGAATTTGTTTTATTCTGAAGGTGTTTGCTGGTTTCTGTAGTGAACAGCTGTGTTTAATACCAGATAAGACTCACATTGTCTCAGCTTCTGATCAGTCAGAGGACCTGGTTTCAGAAAATAATGCAAGAAGGATGTTCAAGTAGAATCTGCAAACTTTTAGTGATTATTTCTGGTATTGAATTTTTCATCATTCATGGACTAGTGGCTGGTTATGGAAGATGCCAAGAGTCAGAGGAAATCACTGGTACCCAACTAGAAGGATTATTGGATGGTGTAATTAACCAGGTTCATATTGAGGCTTTAGCAACAGAGAAATGAACAGATATCACCTCAGTATGATACTATATTAAACCTGAACATCTTGGGGTATGTTGGGGGCTTTTAAAAAGTTTCTTGTGAGGGGAGTTTGGGGGATTTTCAACTGCGAAACATTCATACTTGTTTTTATTTTTAGTGCAGAATTGTTCTTTTTCTTTCTGTGTTCAGTTCACTCACTCAGTCGTGTCCGACTCTTTGTGACCCCATGAATCGCAGCATGCCAGGCCTCCCTGTCCATCACCATCTCCCAGAGGTCACTCAGACTCATGCCCATCGAGTCTGTGATGCCATCCAGCCATCTCACCCTCGGTCGTCCCCTTCTCCTGCCCCCAATCCCTCCCAGCATCAAAGTCTTTTCCAATGAGTCAACTCTTCGCATGAGGTGGCCAAAGTACTAGAGCTTCAGCTTTAGCATCAGTCCTTCCAAAGAAATCCCAGGGCTGATCTCCTTCAGAATGGACTGGTTGGATCTCCTTGCAGTCCAAGGGACTCTCAAGAGTCTTCTCCAACACCACAGTTCAAAAGCATCAATTCTTTGGCGCTCAGCCTTCTTCACAGTCCAACTCTCACATCCATACATGACCACAGGAAAAACCATAGCCTTGATTAGACGGACCTTAGTGGGCAAAGTAATGTCTCTGCTTTTAAATATACTATCTAGGTTGGTCATAACTTTTCTTCCAAGGAGAAAGCATCTTTTAATTTCATGGCTGCAGTCACCATCTGCAGTGATTNGAGGGTGTTTGCTATGACCAGTGCATTTTCTTGGCAAAACTCTATTAGTCTTTGCCCTACTTCATTCTGTATTCCAAGGCCAAATTTGCCTGTTACTCCAGGTGTTTCTTGATTTCCTACTTTTGCATTCCAGTCCCCTATAATGAAAAGGACATCTTTTTTGGGTGTTGGTGCTAAAAGGTCTTGTAGGTCTTCATAAAACCATTCAACTTCAGTTTCTTCTGCGTTACTGGTTGTGGCATAGACTTGGATAACTGTGATATTGAATGGTTTGCCATGGAGATGAACAGAGATCATTGTGTCGTTTTTGAGATTGCATCCAAGTACTGCATTTCGGACTCTTTTGCTGACCATGATGGGTACTCCATTTCTTCTGAGGGATTCATGCCCTCAGTAGTAGATATAATGGTCATTTGAGTTAAATTCACCCATTCCATTCCATTTTAGTTCACTGATTCCTAGAATGTCGACGTTCACTCTTACCATCTCTTGTTTGACCAATTCCAATTTGCCTTGATTCATGGACCTGACATTCCAGGTTCCTATGCAATATTGCTCTTTACAGCATCGGATCTTGCTTCTATCACCAGTCACATCCACAACAGGGTATTGTTTTTGCTTTGCCTCCATCGCTTCATTCTTTCTGGAGTTATTTCTCCACTGATCTCCAGTAGCATATTGGGCACCTAATGACCTGAGGAGTTCCTCTTTTGGTATCCTATCATTTTGCCTTTTCATACTGTTCATGAGGTTCTCAAGGCAAGAATACTGAAGCGTCTTGCCATTCCCTTCTCCAGTGTACAGCTCTTGGTTATTCCTTTGGCCAGCATTGATCTTCACTTACCTCCCCATTCCCAGGGGTCTCAACAACTGAAGCTCACTTGTATTTTTCTTGGTACTTGTTTATCTTTATTGAGGTATAATTGATGTATAATGAACTGTACATATTTAAAGGATACAATGAGTTTTGGCATATATTCACCACGATTGTTATTTAGTTGCTAAATCATGTCTGACTCTTTTTGTGGCCCCATGGACTCTAGAGACTGTAGCCTGCTATTCTTGTCTGTCCATGGGATTCTCCAGGCAAGAACACTGGAGCGGGTTGCCATTTCCTCCTCCAGGGGAGCTCCCCAACCAAGGGATTGAACCCAGGTCTCCGGCATTGCAGGCAGATTCTGTACCACTGAGCCACCAGGGAAGCCCCACATCATGATTAAAGTAGTGAAAATATCCATTATTTCCCCGAAGGGTCCCTGTGCTCCTTGGCAATATCTCCCTCCTGAGCCTTCTCTCCCTGCATCACCAGGCAACCCCTGACTTGCTTTTTGTCAATGTAGATTAGCATACATTTTTTAGAGTTTTGTATAAGTGGAATCATGCAATCCATATTCATCTTGTCTGACTTCTTTCACTCAGACTAATGATTTTTTTTCAATAAATCTGATTTTGCTTTTTTGCCAGGGTTCAGCCCCGGTGGATCCAGGGTGATTCAAAGCTGGGATGGAGTCATCGTCCTAGGAATTAATTGCTTAATTAAAGATATGGAGGGAGATTAGAAAGAAATAGTGTAGTAGGAAAATACTACTGGAGAAAAAGAGGCTGAATAACTTGGTTTATGTGGAATACCAATAAAACTTCGAGACAAGAGGTTTGCACCACCTACGTAGGCCACCAGTGCCCACTAGAATAGTGGAGGGTGCCGAGAGCCAGCGTGAGGAATTCCACCCGTGACAAGGTCATGTGGAAGGAAGCCTGACAAACGCAAGGACGTGACGGTTTCAGGTTTTTCCCCTGGAATTTCCTGAGCATCCACCCCCCCAAAATAAGAATCTGCAGGCTTTTGTTCTCTGCTTCTCTACTCTTCTGATACACTCTGGAAAAAGTTATCTCTAAGCTTTTGTCTTCTGCATTTGAAAGGGATGTTTCAGTTAAACCTCCTCTGGTAGTTCTCTAGCTTGCCTAACACGTTCCCCAGACCCCTTACAGCTTGTGAATTGCTTACAGCCCCCAACCGTGAGAGGCACGAAGCTTAAAAGCATCTTAAAGATACAGAGCCTTTTCTAAAGAGTTAAAAATCATATTGGTGATGGGTTTTCACTGTTGACTCAATGATTGCCGCCAGACCTCCATATTCTTTATCTTTTAGGCACCTGGGAGGATGTTAATCAATGTAAACGGGATATGGAAAAAGATATATAGTAGTTTTGATGTTAGCAACACTAGACTTTTGAGTTAATTACTTTTCTTTTGTTATAAATCACTGTACTCCTTTCACTTGTTATAATTTGTTGTATCTTTGCTATATAAGAATGTAACTTTATTTAGTGCTTTCTGAGAGTGGCGCCAAACTTTGGGAAGATCAACACGAATAAGTCTTCTAGTTAAAAAACCCTTATCAGAAAAAAAGCTGTTAATTGGCCCTTTTTGGGCTGGAAGATGATGTAAAGCACCTAAGCCTTGGGTTTGCAGTCAGGTGTGCAGAGAGAAAAGCCTGGTTTTGATAAGAGTCTAAACTGCTAACCGCATAACTTTGTGTTACCCATTGATCTCCATGTATTATCAAAAGTATAAATAGCCCCTTGAGCAATAAAGGATGGACCAGTTTCTCGGACTAGTCTCTCGGCCTAATTTCTTGGGAATCTGGCTCCCCCCATGTCTCTTTCTCTCACCCCTTTTTCCCTCTCCTTTCTTCTCCTCTTTACTCTAACTTCAGGCTGAATTCCCATCTGGACCGGGGTGGCTCACCAAGTCTACTTACTTGCCCTGGCACTAAGATCCGTAAGAGAGAGCGCCCAAGATGGGGCATTCTCTGATATTTGAGCGGGCGCCGGTGGCCTAACATAGATGGTGCAAGCTCCTTGTCTGGAACTTTATTGGCCTTCCCAGTAAACCAAGTTATTCAGCCTCTTTTCTCCACTTAATTTTCCTACTATACTACTTCTTCTTAATCTCTTTTATATTTCTATATAAATAAGTTTTTTCCTCACCTACTCCATCTCTCCTTTGAATCACCCTGGTTCCACCGGGGCTGGACCTGCCTTGGGCTCCCTCTCGAGTGGGTCTTGGAAGCCAGGGCAAAGTTAGCAGGCTTGGCGAGCATCCATGCTCCAGATGGGAATTCAGCCAGAAGGGGAAAGAAAGAACAACATGGGGGAATCAGTCTTTCCAGAAACTGATCCGTTTTCTTTATTTTCATTTTTGCTTATATACCTTTTGTTACACATAGAGACAAATGGAAATTTTAAAGTCACGTGGGGGTCAGCAGTCCTGACCTTTATCAAAATCAGGTGCTTCATATAAATGTATACAAAAAGGTCTTAGGGATTTTACATAATCTTCTGGCCAGGGGGCCTGCTAAAATTTTATGACTCCTTCTTTCTGATAACGATCAGTCAACCAGAAAACTTATTTTTTCCAGGGGTGATTTTTTCCTTAAACTAGGCACCACCCTCTGAAGGTACCAGATAAAGTTGCATTCCTATAGGTTGAGGGTGTAGTGGGTTACAATTAAGAAAGGAATTTACTTAGCCTAAGGTTTATCATGATTAATATCAAAGGTTAATACTTATTTCTCTTATATGCTAGTTATATTCAATAATGTGTATAAGGGCAAGGAATATGGAGACTTAGCAGCAATAATTGGCCCAACAAATGAAAACCCTTCACTAGTATAATTTCTAACCAACCCACTATACTAATAATTTCTAACTTCTCAAAAGAATCTGTATTTAGAAAGTTTAAAGCATCTCGTGCCTCTCATGGTTGGGAGGCTGTAAAAAATCACATGTGGCCGGATGAACCTGTTCAGGCAGGCTAGAGAACCTTCAGAGGAGTTTGTAAGTTGAAACACTCTTGTCACGCACAGGGATTTTTATTGACTGGAGCTATAGGTTAACTCCTTCTCCAAGAGAGGTGGTGGGGGACAGGCCCCCCCCCACGTAAAGTCAGAGGTATAGGTGAGAGCATAAAGCAATAAAGTAGGCAGACCCTGGTTTTGGGGGTAGATGCTCGGGAATAGGGGGTTTTCTGAGGCTCGATCCCACCTTCGTGTATGCCGTGCCTTCTTCCTCGTGACCTTTGCCACAGGCATAGTTCCTCACGCTGGCTCCCAGCACTTTTTAAATTTAAGTTTTATCTTATATTGGAGTATACTTGATTTACAATGCTGTGTTAGCTTCAGGTGCTGTTTTATGTTTTGTTTTCAGTAAACTTGATTTAAAAAAAATTTTTACTTTTTATTTTACACTGAAGTATAGTTGGTCTATAATGTATTAGATTCAGGGTTTTTTTGGTGTATTTTCAGTAAACTTGATTTATAAAAAAATTAATTTTATTTTATTTAAATTTTAAATTTTATATTGGAGTATAGTTGATTTACTAAGTCTAATGATTTTGAGATTAATCCATGTTGTTGTGTATCAGTAGCTTATTTCTTTTTATTTAGAGGTTACATTCCATTGTGTGGATATGCCACAGTTTCTTCATCTGATCACCTGTTGATGGATATTTGGGTTGTTCCTAGTTTTGGACCACCACAGGTAAAGCATCTGTAAACAGTCAGGAGGTACAGGTCTCTATGGAGACATNNAACCCAAACTTATAAATAATAAAGAACAGATTGTGTGCCAGAGGCCAAAAGAGGGGTGGGAGGGCAGAAATGGTGAAGGTGGTCAAACGGTACAAACATCGTTATACCGTTTGAACATCATTAGTCGTGAGGGATTGAACATCATTAGCCATGAGGGAAATGCAAGCTCAAGAGCAGATATGACTACAAACCCAATAGAATGAGTAATATAACATATCACAATACTAAGTGCTGGTAAGGATGAACAATTGAATCATGTGTTGTTAGCAGAATGACTAAAGTATACTGAAAATACCAAGTGGCAGAGAGGATGTGGAACAAGTGGATATCATACACTGCTGGTAAAGTCACTCTGGAAGCGAGTTTGGTAGTTTCTTTTAAAGCTAAACACAACTTTCTTTATGTCCCAATAATCATACACCTGAATATTACAGAGGAATGAAAATTTATGTCTGTCCAAAACCCTGGATGCAGATTTATAGCACCTTTCTTTATATAAAAATTGAAACCAGGAAACAATACAAACTTATCTGAAGAGTGAATGGATAAACAAACTGGTACATCCAATAATGTATACTACTCAGTAATAAAAATAAAGCAATTCAACTCAAAAAAGTCTTAGGAGCAATTTCCTGAGGGACAAAAAATAAAAAGATTACATGGCTCTTATTAATAAAAAAATTATAAATTTGTATAAATAAAAAATGTTTAAAATCCAGTTATAAAAATTAATTTCACAAATGACAAAATTATATTGATGGAAAACTGACACTTAGCTGCCAGAGGTAGGTTAGGATAGAAGGAGTGACCATAAAAAGTAGCTTGAGGGTGTGTGTGTTGATTAAAGTTTTACGTTCTGGAAATAGCTGTTACACAAAATCTACGAATGTAATAAAGCAGCTTAGAATTCCCAGAAAACCTATTTAAAAATTCATGTAAAAAATCTAGTGAAATCTAAATTCCAAAGGTTAAGAGTTAATGGTTACACAAAATGTTTTTACGGGGATAAGTTACATAAGGATACAAGGGAATTTTCTGGACTACTTTTGCATTTTCTTATAAGTTAAAAATGATCTCGTTATCCATTTCATAAAAACAACTTTGAAGGTGGTTTTATAAAATATTTGGTTTTATTTGTAAACTTAGTTAAGCAAGCTGCAAATGTGTGTTCCTATTTCATTTCCTTTTTTAAAAAAGTTCAGTATGCTTATAATTAGTTTGGAGCCAAAGAAAAGTAAGAGCTAATCACATATTGGGGTAGGCATGGAACACTTGCAGTAACAATCAGTAATAAAAGCAAACAGTTTTATTTAAAACTATAGAATTACTGGAACTTCCCTGGTGGTTCAGTGGTTAAGACTTTGCCTTCCAGTGCAGGGGTTGTGGGTTTGATCCCTGATTGGGGAGCTAAGATCTCACATCCCTTGCAAAAAAAAAAACAACAAGAAGCAATACTGTAGCAAATTCAATTGGAGTTGGGAGATGGTCCACATTAAAAAATATAAAACACAAAACTATGGAATTATTCACAAGGAAATCAGAAACAAGACTCAGGTGCATCATCTGATGTCTGATGAGGTTACATTTGTAACAAAAAGCGCTCAAACATTTATTTTCATAAAATTCATTCCTTTGTAAGTCCACTGATATTTAACTAAAGGTACTCTACCTTTAGCATGCTCTTAAAAGTTTTAATTTCTATATGATTCCCTGACAAATGATGAAGCAGAATGCTTCACTGAAATCTTGCCATATATACTGTCGTCTTAAAAATATTTCTCCAGGTCACCTCTGACACTCACTGAGGTCTTCTTTCTGGGTAGACATTCCCATGGTCATCGTATTTTTCTTTTCTAAATCATATTTCTACAATTTCACTGATGATCAACAACAATCCCTGATAATAAAGTCTATCTTCCCACTGATGACTTTTCTAGTCTCTGCATTCACAAAATTTGTCCAAGTGTGTATGGAATATATACTTTTCAGACATATAATGAAGCCAGAAAGTTTTTCCCAAGGCATCTCCACCCTGAACATATCAAGGGCTTTTCCAACATGTTTTCACCAACAGAAAATGTGAGGTAGGATCATTAAGGCACTACTGCATTCACGATATTCACTGGGTTTATCTCTTGGGCAAACCCTTTCATCTTCTCATGGCCCCCCATCTGATAACAACAGGTCGTCCCATGATTACATTCTGCTCTGCTAGAAGCACTGATGTTTAAAGTCTTAGCTGTCACAAAAGGCATTTCCCCAATCATTGCATTAATGGGGCTTTGGTTCACTCATAAATAATGATCTGGGACTCTGTTAAAGGCATTTCCAACTTGACTGGATCTACCCATTTCTCTGATGTGCATTTTCTTATGTTTCACAAGGTTTGACAAGTGGGAGAAGGCTTTCTCACAATCACTGCACCCATACGGTCTCTCTCCTGTGTGAGTCCTTTGATGGACATTGAGTACTGACTTTGTGGTGAAAGCTTTTCCACATTCATCACACTCATAGGGTTTCTCTCCTATGTGAATTCTCTGATGGGTAATGAGACCGTACTTGTGGGAATAGGATTTTCCACACTCAGTACACACAAAGGGAGTCTTTCCCGTGTGACACCTCTCATGTTGTGAGGCATATCTTCTGACTGAAGGCTTTACCACACTCATTGCACTCATAGGGTTTCTCTCCTGTGTGAGTTCGTTGGTGTATAATAAGAGTGAGCTTTGTGGTGAAGCCTTTCCCGCATTCATTACACCGGTAAGATTTCTCTCCCGTGTGAGTTCGCCGATGTACCATGAGATTACTTTTCACAGTGAAGCCTTTCCCACATTCACCACATATGTAAGATTTCTCCCCCGTGTGAGATCGCAGGTGTACCGTGAGATTACTCTTCACAGCGAAATCTTTCCCACATTCACTGCACAAATATGGTCTCTCTCCGGTATGAGTTCGCTGGTGTACAGCAAGATAGCGCTTCATGGTGAAGCCTTTCCCACACTCACTGCATACATAGGGTTTCTCCCCTGTGTGGGTGCGCTGATGCACAGTGAGATTACTCTTCCCAGAGAAGCCTTTTCCACATTCACCGCATACGTAAGGTTTCTCTCCACTATGAGTTTGTTGATGTGCAATCAAATAGCGCTTCATGGTGAAGCCTTTTCCACACTCACTGCATACATAGGCTTTCTCTCCTGTGCAGGTTTGGTGATGTACAGGAGAGCTGCTCTTCACAGTATAGCCTTTTCTGAGCGCACTGGTTAAGTGGGGTGTGTCTTGTGTTTGAGTTTTCTGATCTTTAGTTAATGTGACATTTCTGGAGAAGGATTTCTCCCATGGATCACCCCTACTGGGTTTCTCTCCAGTATGAACACTCTCACGAGAAATAAGCTGAGATTTCCTGCTGCATGGCTTCTCACTTTCAACACAGGCTGGCGATTTCTCTATTTTGTGAGTCCTCTGATGCTTAAGGACTTGGAATTGAGCGCTAATGTGTTCTGTACTTTCAGGAAATATAATTCCAGAATACAACTGTCCATAATCACTATGTAGAAAGGATTTCTCATCTCCATTAAACCCCACAGGGTTCTTTATTCCACAGCTGCTCTTCTGGTTAACTAAACTTAAGCTTGATTCCAAAGCTTTTCTATGTAAGTTAAATATACAATCTTGAATTAGGGTGAAATGTGTTTTGCTCAAATGAACACTCTTTCTAAATGCATTCTGTTCACTGCACTGTTGCATGCTCTTCAGAAATCTTTGGTTTCGAGAGTGCTCTGGCAAATAACTGTCACCTTTCCCAATTCCTGGACAAATTCTATTCTGCATTTCATTTTCTATTATGCATGGTTCTTTTCCATGTTCCAACTTGGAAAGCAAATCTGGTTTGGTACCTTGATATCCCAGTGACACCAAATTGTTATAGTTCTCCAGCATCACATCCCAGTATAGATCTCTCTGAGAAGAATCTAGGAGCTGCCACTCCTCCCTGTTGAACTCCACAGCCACATCTTCCAATGTCAGCAATTCCTGGGCCTTGATCATCATCTTCTGTGCTCAGGAAATAGTAAGTAACATGGATTCTGACTTCTGTCTCTTTCGCTTTTATTGTGTCATTCTTAAAGACAGAAATCTTGGCGTTCACTTAAAGATGTCCCCTGGAATGATGATATCCAACTCCAAAAACTTCTTTCTTCCCTTGTTCCTTGATCACATCACTCTTTCTCCTGGAGAGCCTGGACCTGTGGGCATATGTGACATAGATCATCAGCCCAAGTTTGATGCATGAAACAGGGCGCTCAGGGCTGGTGTGTTAGGGCCTCACGGGAGTAGCGACAGGCTCTATAATATGGATTTTAAGATTTCTTTTTTTGCAGATTTTTTTTGTCTTTAACTTTGATATCATAATAATATATTAAAAATATCTTTTTTTGGATACTTCTGGCTTCATGTGTTGGTTAAGAAAGTATACCCAACTCTTGTCATTTTATTTTTTACAGATAAGAATTTAATCTTGCTTGGGCTTTTATATAGTGTGGGGTAGGAGCTCAGTTTTATCAGCTCCAAGTTAGAAACCCTTTTGAGTAAGCACCACTTACTACATAAATCATTGTTTCTCTGCCTTTGTCTTAATAATCCCATTATTAACTGGGATTCTGCTTACTGGTTTGTCTTTTCTTTTTTTAAGGAAAATATTTATTTATTTATCTGGTTGCACCGGGTTTTAGCTGCAGCATGCAGGATCTTTTAGTGTGGCATATGAACTCTTTGTTTTGGCCTGTGGGATCTAGTTCCCTGGCCAGAGATCAAATCCAGACCCCCTGCATTGGAACTGTGTATCTTAGCCACTGGACCACCAGGGAAGCCTCTGATTTGTCTTTTATGTCAATACCAGACTGATTTGATTATGACAGGCATTTTTCATCCAAAGAAAATACTTAATAAATATTAATGTTGAGAAAGTATTAGTTAATTCTACATACAAAATGTTGGGATTTCAATTGAATTAAATTACATATATAGCAATTTTGGAAGAGTGTGTGTTTTTATATTAGTGTGATATTTTCATACAAGAACATAGTGTTGTTGAAACTGGGTCTCTGTACATGGGTACTGAGCTGAATCTCGAGACAGGGTTTTGGGTGAAGTAGAAAAGAATAGTTTTACTGCAAGATGCCAAGCAAGGAAACTGGGGTAGCTTGTGCTTAAAAGACCCAAACTCCCTGCAGGCTTTCAAGGAAAGGTTTATAAAGACAAGGTGAGGCGGTCCTAAGATGGTGGAGGAATAGGATGGGGAGACCAGTTTCTCACCCACAAATTCATCGANCTAACTCACTCACCTGGACAAATTCTATTCTGCATTTCATTTTCTATTATGCATGGTTCTTTTCCATGTTCCAACTTGGAAAGCAAATCTGGTTTGGTACCTTGATATCCTGATCATGAGAAATGATAAAAGACTTAGATGCAAGAACTGGGTTATGGTATGTCAAGATGGGAAAATACTGCATTTTATTTATTTAACATTTACTGAATTTCTAACTTTACTGGATTCCTATTAAGCATATCACATTTTATTGGATTCTACTTTTTTAATTGGCGTATATTTGCTTTACAATGTTATGTTAGTTTCTGCTGTACAACATGAATCACCTATGTGGATACATATATACCCCCTTTCTCTTAAGCCTCCCTCTCCGCCCTCCACCCTTGCCAAATACTGCATTTTAGAAACAAAATTTCTTGTATGCAAAGCAAATGTTCTCTTTCGGGGTACAGGAGATTACACCTCTTTGGAGCCAGCCAGGGAACAAAAAATCTAACTCTTTGGAAGACCACAGGGACTGCAAAGCTTTCATCAGGTGATGGAGAAAACTCCAGTGACTCGACACCTCATAAATGACACTGGGAGTCATCCTTACCCAGTGACACCAAATTGTTATAGTTCTCCAGCATCACATCCCAGTATAGGTCTCTCTGAGAAGAATCTAGGAGCTGCCACTCCTCCCTGTTGAACTCCACAGCCACATCTTCCAATGTCAGCAATTCCTGTAATAATAAAGTCCTGTATGATGTGAATTCCTTTCATCAATATGGAAGAAACATGAGAGAAATTATTCTAATTTTCACCATACCTCCTGCATCAATATACTTTTCTCAAATACATTTCGGTTAAAAGCAAAATCCTATCATTCTATGTATATATTTTAGCACCTATTTGCATAATATGCAAATGACATCAGAACAAATAAAACAGTCCTACATTACCATGAAACTTCACAGCCAATATAAGAATCAACTCTGAACAGACTCCACATCTGAAATTTATAAGATAGTGTTTTTAATACATGTAAAAAATAGCAGAAACTATACAAGATACATCTGCAGCAAAGAAAAAAAAATTAGTTGATTAGGAAGACTTGAAAACAAAAACAAAGAAAAAATATAGTAATGAAGCAGTATCCCAACATCTAAAGGTGAAAATTTTCAAAACTGATTAAACTCTCCAAACCCCAGGCTCAGGAATCCCAACAAATTCCAAGCAGGAAATTTCTAGGTAGTGACATCAGACTAAAACTATAATACACAAAATATGAAAGGGAACTATAAAAGCATCCAGGCATAAAAGATAGATGACCTACAACAGAACTCAAAAAACATGGAATATTATCTTCAAAGTTCTGATTTTTGTGCCAAAAAAGTCAGACATGAAGCTGCTTGGTACTGAAACACAGAACTCCATAGAATCCTGGGCAGCATTCTCTCCTTCCAGCCACACTGTGTAACAGTACTCAGGAGTACTGCCAACCAAGAAAGCTCACCTAAAGTCCAGTGTCCAGAATTTTTATTGAGGCTTCCTTAAATATGCATGATTTACTGAATCACTGACCTCATGGCTGAACCCCACAACCCTCTAATCACATGGCTGGTTTGGGGGCATGGACAGCGCTCACCTTGAATTGTCTTATTAGCACAAATCCTCTAGGGCCCACATGAGTCACCTCATAGCATAAACTATAAAGTGTGGTTGCAGTGGTCTGGGATGAAAAACAAGACACTCTTAACACACAGGTAATTCCAAGGCTTTAGAGTTTACCTCCCAGAAATTAGGGACAAAAGTCAGTTAAATTCCTTACTACACACTAGGTACTCACGCCCCCATGAGGTACCCTTCCCTTGAGCATGGGCTGAATTGCTTCCAAAAAACAAAATACAGCAAAAATGCTGTGATACCAATTTTAATATATATATTTTTTTGGTCTGCATGGTATGTGAGATTTAGTTCCCTGACCAGGGCTTGAACCCATGCCCCCCTGCAATGGAAGTGTGGAGGGTTAACCTCTGAACCACCTTTCCTGGTGGTTAACCTCTGAACCACCAGGAAAATCAAGACATGCATTTTTAAATTAGGCTATATATATAATTTCCATCTTGCTAACAGAATCTATCTGTTGATGACTGACGAATCAAGATGGCACGTTGGGAGGCCCATGTGATAAGGAACTCATAGTGGTCTTACATGAGCAGACAGATAGAAACTAAGGATCTCATTTGATTTCTGGAAATGAATTCTGCCAATAACTATGTAAGTGAACTCAGAAGTGTATCCATCCCCAGCTGAGCCTTAGATCATGGTCAAGGAGTGCTCAGCTATTATCAGTGAAGCTTGCATATTTCACGTTGAATCTATTTCTCAAACTCAGAGTGAATCTCCACCATTGTTCACCAAAACATAGGTTGGATTACATTATTTTCTCATTTCAAAGGTTAAATATTTCACTTCTATCAAACTCCAATGGCTGTTTTATTGAGAAATAACTGACATATATCACCATATAAATTTAAGATGTAACGCATGATGATATGATTTACATATATTGTGAAATCATTATCACAACAGGTTCAGTCAACATCTATCTTCTCGCATAGATACAACAAAAAGAGAAGGAAAAAGCTTTTCTCCCTGTGATGAGAACTCTTAAGATTTGCTCTTAACAACTTTCCTATATATCATACAGCAGTGTTAGCTACAGCCATCATGTTGTTCATTACATCCCTAGTAGTTATCTTACAGCTCGCTTTCTTGAGTATGATTATGAAACTCACAGAATTTTATATACCTATATAGGTAATGCTCTTCAGTAAACTGCATTCATCTTTCTTTTAGATGTGTGATTGGTATCAGGCCAGTGGAGAGCCCCTCAGAGTCATCAATGTTGTTAGGAGTATCACTCCATTCACTTAAGTGACATAAACCACTGAAAACCCCAGAGAGCTGATCTGCTCTCTCCTCATAGTCAACACGTATCATGGAGCTTTTCATGTTTTTCTGGTTGTGATGTCTGCTAAGACAAAATCCACAGGCTCCACCACAATCACACATTCTCTTCTAATACCAGTCATCCGATGTGATCCCTATGAACAATATATTTCTGATTCACTTTGTCCTGATTCTGAATTCAGAGTCCAAATTAATTTCTCCCCAGAACCCAATCATCCCCAATTTATACTTCATTTAGTTGAGCTGTTATTTTTTTCAGCTTACCACAAATCTATTAGACAATAAAGGAAAGATATAACAAAAAATCACCTGGGCCTTGATCATCATCTTCTGTGCTCAGGAAATAGTAAGTAACATGGATTCTGACTTCTGTCTCTTTCGCTTTTATTGTGTCATTCTTAAAGACAGAAATCTTGGCGTTCACTTAAAGATGTCCCCTGGAATGATGATATCCAACTCCAAAAACTTCTTTCTTCCCTTGTTCCTTGATCACATCACTCTTTCTCCTGGAGAGCCTGGACCTGTGGGCTGAAAAGCAAACTGACTTTGAGTGTACATTTCCTCTCAGCCCAAACACTGTCACTGTCAATATGCACTTATCCTTAAAGGGACCTCAGTATTTCCAGCTGTTCCTTTATTTGGTACCCTAGAAGCCTTCATACTCTGAGGCAATAAGACAAGGTTTTGGGTGAAAGGTGTGGCTTTCTTTTGTAAAAAGGAAGTGGCATGACTATTAAAGGGGAAGAGGGAAAGCATAAGCAGAGCATGATACCTCAGAGCCTGATGAAAGCTCAGGGCAAATCAAGTTAATGGAAGAGAACACATGGAAGGTTCCAAGAATCTGGACACTCCATCTGTAAAATGCATGTGTACCCTTGCACCACTCCAAAAATTTTTATATGCTCAGTGGGTACACACACCTCAGTTTCAAGAGGATAGCATGAAGTTGATCTTTAAGGCTTACTTCTCTTTGTGTATTAAAAGGATTAATCTTGCCCAATAAAGGTTGAGATTTGCCCTTAGTTCCTGGGAGGAAACCTCTAAGCCCTCAGAATGTCAGGCCTGATTAAGAATGGCTTTGTTTACCTGAGAGGCTAGGGCCATACAGTCTATGCTAATCATGTGGTGAATGCTTATGGTGTGAATTAGAATATGCTATCTAATTATGGTAAATGCTTATACTAATCTAGTTCAACGTTTACTTTAAAGCCATGGTAAAAATTTCAGAAAAACATCTATTTCTGCTTTCTTGACTATGCCAAAGCCTTTGACTGTGTGGATCACAATAAACTGTGGAAAATTCTGAAAGAGATGGGAATACCAGACCATCTGACCTGCCTCTTGAGAAACCTGCATGCAGATCAGGAAGCAACAGTTAGAACTGGACATGGAACAACAGACTGGTTCCAAATCGGGAAAAGAGTACGTCAAGGCTGTATATTGTCACCCTGCTTATTTAACTTACATTCAGAGTACATCATGAGAAACGCTGGGTTGGAGGAAGCACAAGCTAGAATCAAGATTGCCGGGAGAAATATCAATAACCTCAGATACGCAGATGACACCACCCTTATGGCAGAAAGTGACAAAGAACTAAAGAGCCTCTTGATGACGGTGAAAGAGGAAAGTGAAAAAGTTGGCTTAAGGCTCAACATTCAAAAAACTAAGATCATGGCATCCAGTGCCATCACTTCATGGCAAATAGATGGGGAAACAGTGGTAACAGTGTCAGACTTTATTTTTCTGGGCTCCAAAATCAATGCAGATGGTGACTGCAGCCATGAAATTAAAAGACGCTTACCCTTTGGAAGGAAAGTCCTAACCAATCTAGACAGCATATTAAAAAGCTGAGATATTACTTTGCCAACAAAGGTCAGTCTAGTCAAGGCTATGGTTTTTCCAGTGGTCAGGTATGGATGTGAAAGTTGGACTATAAAGAAAGCTGAGCACAGAAGAATTGATGTTTTTGAACTGTGGTGTTGGAGAAGACTCTTGAGAGTCCCTTGTAGTGCAAGTAGATCCAACCAGTCCATCCTAAAGATCAGTCCTGGGTGTTCATTGGAAGGACTGATGTTGAAGCTGAAACTCCAATACTTTGGCCACCTGATGCAAAGAGCTGACTCCATTTGAAAAGACTCTGATGCTGGGAAAGATGGAGGGCAGGAGGAGAAGGGGACAACAGAGGATGAGATGGCTAGATGGCATAACCGACTCAATGGGCATGGGTTTGGGTAGACTCCGGGAGTTGGTGATAGACAGGGAGGCCTGGCGTGCTGCAGTTCAAGGGGTCGCAAAGAGTTGGACACGACTGAACGACTGAACTGAACTGAACTGAATGAATGCCAGGCTGGATGAACCACAAGCTGGAATCAAGATTGCTAGGAGAAATATCAACAACCTCAGATATGCAGACATCACTCTAATTGCAGAAAGGGAAGAGGAACTAAAGAGCCTCTTGATGAGGGTGAAAGAGTGAAAAAGCTGGCTTGAAACTCAAAATTAAAAAAACTAAGATCATGGCACCTACTCCCATAGCTTTAGTACAAATAGAAGGGGGAAAAGTGGAAGCGTTGACAGATTTTCTTTTCTTGGGCTCCAAAATCACTGCAGGTGCTGACTGCAGCCATGAAATTAAAAGACGCTTGCCCTTGAAAGAAAAGCTATGACAAACTTAGCACATTAAAAAGCAGAGACATCACTTTACCAGCAAAGGTCTGTATAGTCAAAGCTATGCTCTTCCCAGTAGTCAAGTAAGTATGCGAGAGTTGGACTATATAAATTAAAGAACGTCGAGTGCCAAAGAACTGATACTTCTGAATTGTGGTGCTGGAAGACTCTTTTGAGAGTCCCCTGGACAGCAAGGAAATCAAACCTAGTCAATCCTAAAGGAAATCAACCCTGAATATTCATTGGAAGGACTGTTGCTGAAGCTCCAATACTTTTGCAACCTGATATGAAGAGCTGACTCATTGGAAAAGACCCTGATGCTGGGAAAGATTGAAGGCAAAAGGAGTAGGGGGTGACAGAAGATAAGATGTTTAGACAGCATCACCAACTCAATGGACATGAATGTGAGCAAACTCCAGGAGATACTGGAGGACAGAGGAATCTGGTGGGCTATAGCCCATGGGGCTGCAAAGAGTTGGACACTTCATAGCCTCTGAACAATAATACAGTCAGATGATCTTCAATGAAGGTGCAAGATTAGAGCAATGAGGAAAAAGATGGTCTTTCCAACAAATATACTGAAACAACTGAATATCCAATTCCAATTAAATAATAATAGATAATAAATTTAAATGTAATAGCTAAAAATACAAACCACTTCCAGAAATTGAGAAATAAGCCATAGGCTGGGAGAAAATATTTGCAAGATAAAGGACTGCTATCCAAAATATACAAAGAACTCTTAAAAACTCAACATAAGAAAACACAAAGATAAGCAAGACCTGAACTGATATCTTACCAAAGAAGATACACAGATAGCAAATAAGCAAATGAAAACATGTGTAATTGGGAAATTACATCATATGTAATTAGGAAATAACAAATTAAAGAACAATGAGATACCATTACCTACTTATTAGAATAACCAAAATTCAAAATAATGACTACACCAAATGCTAAAGAGTACATGAAGCAACAGATTTATTGCTTATGAGAAGGCAAAATGTTACAGCCACTCTGGTAGACAATTTGGCAGTTTCTTACAAAACTATATATATACTCTGAAAATTTATGTCTGGACAGAAACCTGATCATAGGTATATATCACAGACTTATCCATCCAATGAGTGAACATTATTCAGCAACTAAGAAGAAATCAGCTATCAAAGCATGAAAAAACAAGGAAGAGCCTAAAATACCTATTATTAAGTGAAAGAAGCCAATCTAAAAAAGCTATTCAGTATACAATTCCAACTATTGTAAATGACATTCTGGAAAAGGCAAAGCTAAGGAGACAGTAAAAAGATCAGTAGTTGCCAAGAGTTGGAGGGAAGACAGGATGAACAAGCAGAATCCAGAGGGCTTTTTAGAGCAGTACAACTATTCTGTATAACACTAAACGGTGGACATGTCATTTTACATTCGTCAAGACACAAACAACATATAACACCAAGAGTGAACCCTAATGTGAATTATTTGAGTGATAATGAGTCAGTATGTAAATTGACTGTAACAAATTCACCACTCTGGGACAGGATGCTGACAGTGGGGAAGGTTGCATATGTTGGGGCACAGAGGTATGGTATTCATAGCTTATGGTGAACAGTTTCGGATTCATGATCTCTGAAGAAGATTTAGCTTCAGGATCAGGGACCAGGGCTTGATAACTCAAAAGCTTTTGTGTAGCAGTTTTATTCAAGTCTGAAAAGGGAAAGACACAGACACCCGAAGGGAGATGCAGAATGCCCCCTGGCTAGTCTTATTAAGGCCTTATATACTTTTACCAGACCCACTCCCACAACATACATCTTACATTAACAAGATTAGAACAACAGAAAGATCTTACCAGACCTACTCCCACAACATACATCTTAAGATAACAAGATTAGTCAGAAGGTTCTTTTAAGGAGAAACATACCCTCAAGATACATTGTTATATTGACTAAGACAAAGCAATGAAGAAAAACACATTTGTCCTTTTCTCCTTGAGAGCCCCAGAGCCCTTTCTCCTCCTCGGGGTCAGTGTGTGTGTGTGGCGGCGGGGCGGGG
>SJYQ01012347.1:253196-279735 GCA_006410935.1 Redunca redunca
TAAAGATTGTTACTATAAATAAGGAAAATGGTTTTTCCGGTAGTCATGTATGGATATGAGAGTTGGACTATAAAGAAAGCTGAGCACCAAAGAATTGATGCTTTTGAACTGTAGTGTTGCAGAAGACTCTTGAGAGTCCCCTGGACTGCAAGGAGATCCAACCAAACCATCCTAAAGGAAATCAGTCCTGAACATTCATTGGAATGACTAATGCTGAAGCTGAAACTCCAATACTTTGGCCACCTGATGCAAAGAACTGACTCATTTGAAAAGACCCTGATGCTGGGAAAGCTTGAAGGCAGGAGGAGAAGGGGACAACAGAGATGATTGGATGGCACCACTGACTCAATGGACATGAGTTTGAGTAAACTCTGGGAGTTGGTGATGGACAAGGCCTGGCTTGCTGCAGTCCATGGGGTTGCAAAGAGTTGGACACAACTGAGCAACTGAACTGAAGTATTCTTCAGAAGATAAAAAGTATCGGCAGGATAGTATATATATTTTGATCCTTTTATGAGAACAAACCATAAACGTTTGTCTTTTTGAAAATTCTGATTGGTTAAATATTTAGCTTGGATTACTTTAGGGTTTGTGCTTATAAGTAGAGAATATCATAAGTTTATAGATTTCCCATTTTTCTTTTGTAAAAAATATACTTACCTGCATTTAAAATTTGGAGAATATATTAACAGTATTTTGCTCTTAGGTACAATGTGGGTGACAAAATTTGTTTATATATGATTTTTAATTTTTGTATATTAAGAATTTGTTTTCATAATTTAATAGTATTACATTTCCTTCAGGGATTAAATTTCAGCCCTATTCACCTGAGATGTCAAACTCTGAAAGGTAAGTTGAACATGTGGTCCAGAGAACTCGGGGCAGCCCATTCTGTGACTCTGACTGATCAGTTTCAGGAATGAGCGGCTGTGACCCTGCCATGGCAGCATATGTAGGTTCACAGAAGGACAAGAAAGTGGGAAGGACAAGAAAGTGGAAAGGACAAGTAGTAGAAAGTAGAAGTAGAAAGGACCTGGTAGGTGGGGCCCTCGTGTCTGATTCTTTGTTGTAGAATATCTGCCCAGAATCCATCCTATGACATTGTGGGGTGGGAGTGGCTGCACTAATCCGGGATTTAGGGCAGAGCTGTTCAAATTTAAGTATAGATCAGAAAGGTCATTTTATAAACCCAGAGTCTGGGGTTCCCAGTCTCACAGGTTCTGGTTTGAGTCTGCAGTGTGACTCAAGAGCCGGCATCTTTTACAAGCCTCTTAGAGAATCCTGAGGCAGGAAGCCCATAGAAAACACTTAGAAACACATCTAGAGTGTTCTTGGCTCACAACAGATCTTGTTGGCTCCCCCTGGTACATTTAGGTGTTGATTCAAATTACATTTGCCCAGAAGAGCCTTCCTTGGAAACCCTTTCTAAAATAGCTTCCCCGTGACAGCCTATGTACTAAGCTTAATATTTCTCCAAAACATTTATCAGAACTGATATTCTGATGTGTATTTACTCAGTTGCCTTCACTAGACTGTATGCTCCATGAAGGCCATGGCTTTGCCTCTTTTGTTCACTGATGAGTCTCCAGTGACTAAAACAGTGTCTGGCCAAATGTAGATGCTTAACAAATATTTTTAAAGAAATGAATTACTCACCATGCAGTTGGATATTGAATACTGCCACAATACTGTATGGCAAATGTCCTTTTCTTTTTTCCCCTAAAAGCAAGACTTATCATTTGTAAACTGGGTTAAATATCCTTATTATATCAAAGAAAATAATTGGATAGAGACAAGAGATCTATTGCTTGGAAAACTAAGAATTTGTTGCAAGCAGACCTGCCCAAAAAGAATTGATAAAGGAGACTGACAAAAAGAAAATAACAGAAGGAAACATGTGACATCAGGAATGAAGAAAAAGGAATGGAAAGGGTAAATAGATCATATAATAGGCTAGTCTCCTTTCGAATTGTTTTAAATTACATTGGATGGTTGAAAGCAGACATGATAACTTTACCTGATATGATTCTCAATGTAAGTAGAAGTTTGAGATATCATTCACTGTTAGGGAACTGTAAATTAAGGCCATCATTATCTACTACCACATACGTGACAGGATGGCTGGAATCAAGTATGACAGTGCCAACTGCTAGAAAAGACATGGAACATCCAGGGTGTTCATACACTACTGGTGAGAAGGTAAATTAGTACAGCCACTAAAGAAAAATTTGGCAGTTTCTTATGTTAAACACAAATGTAACATATGACTTCTGGGTATTTACCCCAAAGGAACAAATACTTACTTTCCCATAAGGTTGGGTCCATAAATGTTCATAGGGTTTTATTCAAAACAATGAAACACTGGAAAACAACCCAGACATCTGTCCATAGTAAACAGATAGTCACTGTACATCCATACAAAAGAATATTATTAACAACAAGTAAAACTACTTATACACCAAAAAAATTGGGTGGATCTTAACAGCAATTTGCTGAGTGAAACGAAGCCTATCTCAAAGGCTACACATGGTATGATTCCATTTTAACAGCATTGTTGAAATAACCAAGTTGGAGTAATGGAATTTGACCAGTGGTCACCATGGTCAGAGGTGGGGGAAGAGTGTGACCACAGAGGAGTAACATGAGGATGTTTCTTTGTGTTGGCACAATTCTGCATCCCAATTGTGGTGGGGTTTACAGAAATCTTATGTATAAGATGAAATTTCTTAAAACTATATACTAAAAACAAAAAACTTCATACAATTTAGTGCATGCAAAAACCTACTAAAATCCAATTAAGATCCAGTTTACTTAACAGTACTGCACCAATGTCATTTTATTGGGTTTGATGATGTATTATGGTTATGTAAGATAACACCACTGAAGAAACTGAGTAAGGGTATGTGGGAACTTGGTATATTTTGTAATTACTTGGGAGTCTAAAACTATTTCAAAACGAATTTTAGAAAAATCATTTTTAAAGTGTTTGTAAACTACCTAATGCTACTTATAAACTTAACTACATCCAGTTATGTTGGATAACATTTATGAATATATTCCTTTTTAATTTGAAGTACATTGTAGACAGAGCTGAATTTAGAACCTAAGAAATGCAAGAGTGAAAAATATAATAATATAAAGTGGGCACAGAACACTCCTGTATTGTATATAACATTACAAATTAGTGTCGAGACTAGCCCACTTTAAAATTATGGAATCATTGATATGGTTCAAGGTATTCTGCCCCAAAATGGACATCAGGTGTATAATAAAGTTAGACTTGTGATATAAAGTTCAAGTATATGTCATTTTCATGAGGTTTCTTTCCTTCAGAATTCTGATATTTTGCTAAAGTTACTCCATATTTAGTGGGTCCATAACCATTTTATTTCTGTGTGAATTCATGAAAAGCAATGAGGCAGAATGTATCACTGAAATCCTGCCATATTCATTGCCATCTGAAAATTTTTCTCCAGCATGCACATCATGCAACTTACTGAGGTTTTATTTCCAGGCAAAGGCTTTCCCACAATCATCATATTGTTACTATGTATGAGCTCATTGGTGATCTATTAAGATCACTGATGAGATAGGGTTTTTATTTCCATAGAAGGCTTTCCTCGTCTCTCCAGTCATAGGATTTATCTTAGGACACACTTTTCAGACATATAATTAGTACTTAAAAATGCTTCCTTGAGCTTTTTCTGCATTGAATGTATCAGAGCTTTTCCTACATGTTAATTTAGACATAGAATGTGAGGTAACTGATCGCTGAAGGCACTAGCATATTCTCTTCATTCATTAAATTTCACCCCTATGCAAATTTCATATTTCCTAAGGGTGAAATCTAGCAGCAGGCTAATCTACACAGACGATAGTCAAGTGTGCTAGGAGCATACTGATGTTTAATGAGCTCACTGAACTATCATCTTTTTTATCCTAAAAAATACACTTGTATATAATGAGTTCAGAGTTTCTACAAAGAATTATGTACTTTGACCTATATGTTTCTCATGTGTATTAACAAGGGTTGACAAAAGATTACCCCCAATCTCTGGATTCATAGTTGGTCTCTTTTACGAGTTCTTTGAGGTACAATGAGTGTATAATTTGTGTTGAAGGCTTTCTCACATTAATCGCATACATACAGTTTGTCTCCTGTGTAAATTTTCTGGTGGGTAATGAGACCTATACCAATACTGAATAGGATTTTCCAGTCAATATGTATAAAGGTTAGAAATCTGATGTTGGACAAAGCATATTTTCTTCCTGTAGGTGTGATCATAGTCATCGCTTTTATGGTTTGTTTCTACTATGAGTTCTCTGATGTACAAGGAGATTCCTTTTTGAGGAAAAGCCTTTTCCACAATCACTGCATACAAAAGGTTTCTCTCCTGTATGAGTCCGCTGATGAACCACTAGACGGCTTTTCACGGTGAAGCCTTTGCCACATTCACTGCAGGCATAAGGTTTCTCTCCAGTATGAATCTGCTGATGTAAAATGAGCTCTGTTTCCATGACAAAACCTATTCCACATTCACTGCATACATAGGACTTCTCTCCCATATGAATTTGTTGATGTACAATGAGATAACGTTTCATGGTGAAACCTTTTCCACACTCACTGCATGTAAAGGGTTTCTCTCCGGTATGAGTTCGCTGATGTACCACAAGATTGCTCTTAAAGGCAAACTCTTTTCCACATTTATTGCATCTATAAGGTTTCTCTCCAGTGTGAGTTCGCTGATGTAACATCAGTCCACTGTTCACAATGAAGCCTTTCCCACATTCACTGCATCGGTAAGGTTTTTCACCAGTATGTGTTCGCTGATGCACGACCAGCCGACTCTTCAGCGGGAAGCCTTTTCCACACTCACTGCAGATGTAGGGTTTCTCGCCAGTGTGAGTTCGTTGATGTATGGTAAGCATGCTCTTCATGGTGAAGCCTTTTCCACATTCACTACATACATAGGATTTCTCTACTGCATGAGTCTTCTGATGTACAATCAGATTACCCTTCCTGGGAAAGCCTTTTCCACATTCATTGCACACATACGGCTTCTCTCCTGTATGAATTCGCTGATGTTCGGTCAGACGGCTTTTCATGATGAAACCTTTCCCACATTCATTGCATATGTAGGGTTTCTCTCCTGTATGATTCCGTTGGTGAATGATGACATAGTGCTTTGTGGTAAAGCCTTTCCCACATTCACTGCAGATGTAGGGTTTCTCTCCGGTGTGAGTTCGCTGGTGTACAGTGAGCATGCTCTTTCCAGTGAAGCCTTTTCCACATTCACTACATACATAGCATTTCTCTCCAGTATGATTTCGCTGATGTAAGATGAGATTACGCTTCCCTGGGAAGCCTTTTCCACAGTCACTGCATACATAAGGTTTCTCTCCTGTGTGAGTTCGCTGGTGTTCAATAAGACGGCTCTTTGTAGTGAAGACTTTTCCACAATCACTGCATATAAAAGATTTCTCTCTCTCATGAATTCTCTGATGTTCATTGAGCCTGGACTTCCGGGAGAATACTTTTGCACACAGACTGCATCCATAAGGTTTCTCTCCTGTATGAACTCTCTGATGATCAGTGAGCTGAGACTTCTTAACAAAGGCTTTCCCACATTCACTGCATATATGGGCTTTCTCTATGTTGTGAGTTATTTGGTGCTTAATGACTTGGGACTTAGTGCTGATGGGTTTTGCACTTACAGGGCATTTAACTGGAGAATGACATTTTTCATGTTTCCCAAACAGAAATGATTTCCCATCTCCATTACATTTAATAGAGTTTTTAATTTCATAGCTTTGGCTCTGGATGACTAAACTTAAATTTGACTTCAAAGTTTTTATATAGTACTCACACATATCATGATTTTGCCTGAAACAGAAATAACTTTGGCTTTGAAGAACAGGATTTCCAAATGTATTATGTTCCTGGTATTGTTCAATACCTTTCAGCATTTTTTTATTTTCCCAGTCAACCTGCAGATGATTACCAATGTTGCCAGTTTCTAGGAAAGAAGAGAATAATGAATCCTTTTTATTCCTGTTTGTAATAAAATTGGTTAAAAAATTCCTTGGTGTTCTTTAAAAATGGTACTTTAGTGGCAACCTTATGATAACAGTATGAAACAAACACTCCCTGTATAAATGTTCCTTATTTCTTACACATTGGTAAAACCAAAGTAACACAGGGACTTCCCTGGTGGGCCAGTGGTCAAGACTCTGTACTTCCACTGTAGGGCACATGGGTTTGATCTCACATGCAGTGTGGCCAAAAATTTAAAACAAAACAAACAAACAAAAAAAACCACAAAGATTTCTTCTTGAGCTGAGGCCTGGAAGGTGGAATTCCACAGCCAGGGAAGTGAAAGGGATTTGTGATAGGGTTCAAAGGAGTGAGTATAAAATCCAAGGAAGGTGAAAACAAGGCAAACAAAAATCAAGATGTGAAATAAAATCAAGGATCAAATCTCAGAAGTGAAAACGGGTATATTTCCCTCTCAAGTCTAAAAGTTCTTTTATGGGAGAGAGCTATGCAAAGGCACAGTTTCTGCATTTTCAGACACTCCCCAGCCTCTTCTCCCTGTGTAGCTCAGGACATCTGCAGTTACCAACCAGTTCTCACTCACCTGGCCAGGTACGACTGTGGATTTCATTTTCTGTCATCCATCGTTCTTTCCCTTGTTCCAACTTGGACAGTACATCTGATTTGCTGACTCGATACCCTGTTCAAGGGAAATGATAGAAGATTTAGTCCCACTGAATTGGGCTGGGGCTGGTCAAGACAGGAGAATTTTACATTTGAGGGATTGGTTTTCCCATCTACCAAGCTGAGGCTTTGCACTCAGGAGAGACTCATGGGATGTTATGATATGATGATATCTCTTTGGTCTCCACCCCTGGTTTTTGGCAGAGAGCTTCTGCAGCCGTTATAGGCATTTCCCTGATGGTCCAGCAGCTAAGACTCCAAGCTCCCAATGCAGAGGGCCTGGGTTTGATCTATGGTCATGGAACTAGATCCCACATGCTGCAACTAAAGATCCCATATGCCACAACAGAGCTTGAAGATCCTTTTTGCCACAAGTAAGACCTGGTGTGCGTACTAAGTCACTTCAGTTGTGTCCAACTCTTTGTGACCCTATGGACTCTAACCTGCCAGGTTCTCTGTCCATGGGATTCTTCAGCATGAATACTGGAGTGGGTTGCCATGACCTTCTCCAGGGGATCTTCCTGACCCAGGGATCAAACCATAGTCTCTTGTATCTCCTACATTGGCAGGCAGGTTCTTTACCACTAGCGCCACCTGGGAAGACCTGGCACAGCCGAATAAATATTTTTAAAATTAAAATAAAAATGATGCCCTTGTAATTTCCTATGTGAGAGGCATGGAAGAAACCTCTTTTGTTACAGCATTTGGTTTAAATTCCAGTTCCTGGAACAAGAACTTCCAACACCCTTGGTCTCCAAGAGTGATGGGTGTCTTCTGTGTGCTGATAAGAGGACTGGTGACTAGGGGCCCTAGGGAGTTTAAGAGTGGAGACTGGCTGCCAGAAAAACCAAGGCATGAACTGAAGGTTAGAAATTTCAGCTCCTCCTACCCCTGCCATGAGCTTCCCTGATAGCTCAGTTGGTAAAGAATCCACCTGCAATGCAGGAGACCCCCGTTCGATTCCTGGGTCAGGAAGATCCGCTGGAGAAGCAATAGGCTAACCATTCCAGTATTCTGGCGTGGAAAATTCTGTGGACTGTATAGCCCATAAGGTTGCAAACAGTTGGACATGACTGAGCAACTTTCACTTTTCACCCCCGCCACACAGAGAGAGGGGACTGGAGACTGAGTTAACCAGCCACAGTCAGTGATTTTAAAAAACATGCCTACACAATGAAATCAGCATAAAAACCCCTACACAACCAGGCTGGGGGAGCTTCTGGGTTGATGACCACATCAAGGTGACACACTTGGAGCACTCATGGAAGGACCATGATCCCTCCCCTTAACTCTGTCCCAGCATCTCTTCCATTTGGCTATTCCTGAGTTTATCCTTTATAATAAACTGGTAATGGTAAGTTAAGTGCTTTCCTGAGTTCTGTGAGCCATTCTGTCAAATGTTGAGGGGTGGAGAATGGGAATGCTTGATTTTTTTTTTTAATGTAATTTTTTTTTTGGCCATGCCCTGTGGCATGTGGGACTTTAGTTTCCCAACCAGGGATCACACTTGTGCTCCCTGCATTCGAAGTGCGAAGTCTTAACCACTGGACCACCAGGGAAGTCCTAAAGGCTCACTTTATAGTCAAGTCAGACAGAAGTGTGGGTACCCTGGACACCTAATATGTTTAACTTACAACTGAAGTGAGCCCACAAGCTTCTGGGGTATGATGCTGAATTTGGGTGGTTAGTGTCAAAAGAGGATTAAGTTGCGGGACACCTAGGCTGTACTTGGAGAGTAGGAGAATTGGTTACTAGTATAGAAAAAAAACAGACATTTGGTGTCAGTCATGTTGGGCGTAAAAACAGTTCATAGCACATTGTATATATCCTTTTATCAGGAGTTAGAAGAGGCAATAAGAATCTGCCATAGGGCACTGCAGTGATTTCAAAGTTTAAGCAGCTGAGAAAATAAAGGCCGCTGACTGGGGACCATCTGAAGGACCCAAGGGAGCTGTCCTCACCCACGGACACCAGGTTGCTATAGTTCTCCAGCATCACATCCCGGTACAGGGTCTTCTGAGCAGGGGCTAGGAGCTGCCACTCTTCCCACGTGAAGTCCACAGCCACATCCTTGAATGACAAGGTTTCCTGGAGCAACAGATTCCTGGTTTAATATGAGTGTTTCTCTTCAATTCATTCATAAAGAATATAAAGGAAGCTGTCCTGCTCATATTAAGTACGATTTTGACACCAATTCTCATGTGTATGTTTTTTTTTTAACATACCACCAAGCAATTGTCTGACACCAGCTGTGTGTCCTACCATTCAATTCTGACACGATCAACCTGAAGAGAGCACCATGTGGCATAGGGTAAGGGCTCAGTCCCATGTCTAAAATATGACACAAAGGAACCTAGCTACAAAACAGAGACAGATTCACACAGAGAATAGACTTATGGTTGCCAAAGTGGGAGTTGGCAAAGTTGGAGAAATGGGTTGGGAGTTTGGGATTAGCAGATGCAAACTATTGTATATATAGAATGGATAAATAAAGTTCTAATGTTCAGCACAGAGAACTATATTCAATATACTGTGACAAGCCATAACAGAAAATAGTATGAAAAAAGAATGTATATACATGTATAACAGAATCACTTTGGTATACGCAGAAATTAACACAACATTGTAAATCAACTATACTTCAATTTAAAAAAGATTTTAAAGAAGATATCATGAGCAAAGCTGGAATAAAAGTGACAAGCCAGGAAAATATTTTTTATAAACAAAAGAAAGAGGACTTCCCCAGGAGTCCAGTGCTTAAGAATCCATGCTTCCACTGCAGGGAGTGCATGTTTAATCCCTGGTCAAGGAAATAAGGTCCCACATGCCATGTTGTGAGGTTAAAATAAAAGAGAGAGAAAAAAAATCAATATATAGTACATAGGAATGACTCATTAATCAGAAGAAAAAGATAATCTTGTTAATGTAAAAATGATAAGGACAGACATTTCTCAAGAGAAAAAATGCAGCTGATCAATTAATATACAAGACAGATTTCAACTTCATCTGTGTTGAGGTAAATGCAAAATATGGCAAAAAAAACTGATTACTGAAAATCATACAATTTGATAATATCCTAGTATAAAGTGTTGTCAAAGACTAAAGGCATGGATGACCTCATACAGCCCTTACCATGTGGCAGGCACTCCTCTAAATGTTTTACGTAGCTTAACACAGTTTTTGAGTATGACTATAGACAAATGGCTCAGTGGGTAAAGAATCTGTCTGCAATGCAGGAGACACAGGAGACGTGGGTTCAATCCCTGGGCTGGGAAGATCCCCTGGGGGAGGAAATGGCAACCCACTCCAGTATTCTTGCCTGGAGAATTCCATGGACAGAGGAACTTGGCAGGTTAAAGTCCATGGAGTCACACAGAGTCAGACACGACTGAGTGACTAAGCACAGTACAGCATATAGACAAATGGAATTTTATACAGCTAATATTTACTGAACAATTGCAGTCATTATTCATTTGGATGTTTAAATTATATCATCTTGGGCAATAGGATGTCCTTTAAGAGTGTAATTTTTTGCACAAAACGTCCTAACAGATGTGTACACAGATATATGCACAAGCCCACATACATTTGTAAATAGACACACATCTACAGGTGTGCACACAGAGTCAGTGACAGATACACATGATGTTCTAACACTAGTTTCACAGGAATCACATAAACACTACATTCTTAATCCCACTTTGCCATGGTGTTGGGGTTAGATTCAGTTTATTTCTCTCTACTGAACTGGATTTTTTTCTATAGGCTCTACAAATCCATTAAGGAATAAAGGAGAGAATAACATAAGACATGAGTCACCTGCACCTGGATCATATTCTCTGTTCTCTGAAAACAGTTGGCAACGCAGAGGTTCTGTCTCTGTCTCTTCTGGATATTCCTGTTAATTTCTAGTTAGATATCACAGCTGCCAGAGTGTCCCCAGAAATAACAATACCTAGGTCCTGGAACCTCCTCTTTCTTCATTCATATCTTATCTGTTGTTTAAATCTGTGGGTTGAAAAGCAAAATTACTTTTAGGATTATATTCCTTTTCTCTGTGCACTCACCTTACTGCTTCAGTCCCCAGTATTTCTGTCTCTCCATTTAGTTTCCCAGAGAATTTCACACCTCCAGCCAGTGAAACCTAATTCCCTGAATATGTGGCAGTAGCATGAATTTGATGGGGGGAAGTGACCAAGGAGAATTAACACAGCAGTACATTTCAGTGGCAGGTAACTTTCAGTTATACAGACAAAGCAATCTGGGCATTGAGAAACTATAAAATTTTTCCTTTAAATTTTGTTGCCTTGACACCTCTTTAAAAGTCTTCATATCCCTTGTTTAAATACCTTTTCAACACGAGGGCCAATAAGCAAATCAGAAAAAGAATATGCGCTATATACAATCTTGAGAAAGAAGAATGGAACTGGAGGAATCAACCTGCCTGACTTCAGGCTATACTACAAAGCTACAGTAATCAAGACAGTATGGTACTGGCACAAGACAGAAACATAGATTAATGAAACAAAATAGAAAGCCCAGAGATAAATCCACGTACCTATGGACACCTTATCTTTGACAAAGGAGGCAAAAATATACAATGGAGAAAAGACAATCTCTTTAACAAGTGGTGCTGGGAAAACTGGTCAACCACTTGTAAAAGAATGAAAGTAGAACACTTTCTCGGAGAAGGCAATGGCACCCCACTCCAGTACTCTTGCCTGGAAAATCTCATGGACGGAGGAGCCTGGGTTGATGAGAGTCAGACACAACTGAGCGATTTCCCTTTCACTTTTCACTTTCATGCATTGGAGAAGGAAATGGCAACCCACTCCAGTGCTCTTGCCTGGAGAATCCCAGGGATGGGGGAGCCTGGTGGGCTGCTGTTTATGGGCTCGCACAGAGTCGGACACGACTGAAGCGACTTAGCAGCAGCAGCATCAGAACACTTTCTAACACCATACACAAAAATAAACTCAAAATGGATTAAATATCTAAATGTAAGGCCAGAAACTATAAAACTCCTAGAGGAAAACAGGCAAAACACTCTCTGGCATAAATCACAGCAGGATCCTCTATGACCCACTTCCCAGAGTAATGGAAATAAAAGCAAAAATAAACAAATGGGACCTAATTAAACTTAAAAGCTTTTGCACCATGAAGGAAACTATAAGCAAGGTGGAAAAACAGACTTCAGAATGGAAGAAAATAAAAGCCAACGAAGCAACTGACAAAGAATTAATCTCAAAAATATATGAGCAGCACCTGCAGCTCAATTCCAGAAAAATAAATGACCCAATCAAAAAATGGGCCAAAGAACTAAACAGACATTTCTCCAAAGAAGACATACAGATGGCTAACAAACACATGAAAAGATGCTCAACATCACTTATTATCAGAGAAATGCAAATCAAAACCACAATGAAGTACCATCTCACACGGGTCAGAATGGCTGCTATCAAAAAGTCTACGAACAATAAATGCTGGAGAGGGTGTGGAGAAAAGGGAACCCTCTTACACTGTTGGTGGGAATGCAAACTAGTACAGCCACTATGGAGAACAGTGTGGAGATTCCTTAAAAAACTGGAAGTAGAACTTCCATACGACCCAGCAATCCCACTGCTGGGCCTACACAGCAGGGAAACTGGAATTGAAAAAGACATGTGTACCCCAATGTTCATTGCAGGAGTGTTTACAATAGGCAGGACATAGAAGCAACCTAGATGTCCATCAGCAGACGAATGGATAAGAAAGCTGTGGTACATGTACACAATGGACTATTACTCAGCTATTTAAAAGAATGTATTTGAATCAGTTCTAATGAGGTGGATGAAACTGGAGCNTACTGCAAATAGAACTATGAATATCCGTGTACAACAATGACCTCAAAGAACTGGTTTTCCCAGTCCTGTGCATCTTTGTCACCTCCCGAAGTCTTTGCCAGTCATTTACAGGGGTACTACCCATTTTATGCCCTGCTCCAGCTCATCTTTCTCCCATCACCCCAGCCCTAAGCTCAAAGACTCATTCACCCTGAGGAATCAGATCTTGAGGGCACAGGCTGTGGCACAGACCCCAGGTTCACCTGTTGGCTTCAGTATGTTTAACCCTAGAGCCAATGCCATAAACAATTCTCAGAAAGTGACTGATGTCATGTAACCAAAGGTCATAGCAAGAAGCTAGTTCCATTTCCCAATATTCCCTAAAATGACAATAATTTGCAAGAGGGGCTCAGGATTACTGAAAGCTGTTCTACTCAGAGTGAGGGTTCATAACAGCTAAAGGATACACATTAACATCAGCCAAGGGAAGAGACTGGAAGGGCAGAGTCTGGGGAAGTTCCAAATGGAGATTCCAGCTGCCTTTCCAACAATGGAATCATGGGCAGTGTGACTTTTTTCCCCCTTATTTTTTAATTGAAGTATAGCTGATTTACAATGCTGTGTTAGTTTCAGATGCACAGCAAAGTGATTCAGTTTTACATGGTGTTAGTCGCTGAGTAGTGTCTGACTCTTTGCAACGCTGTGGACTGCAGCCGGCTAGGCTCCTGTATCCATGGGATTCTCCAGGCAGGAATACTGGAGTGGGTTGCCATTCCCTTCTCCAGATCTCAACCCAAGGATCAAACCCAGGTGTCCAGAATTGCAGGCAGATTCTTTACCATCTGAGCCACCAGGGAAGCCAGAGTTTGACATATACATAATAAATCCCTTTAATTTAAAATAACATTAAATTTTTTAAAAGTGAAGTATAGTTGATTTACATTATGTTAATTTCAGATATATAGCAAAACAATTCAATTATTCATATATATTGGGCTTCTCACATGGTGCTAGTGGTAGAGAACCCACCTGCCAATGCAGGAGACATAAGAGACACGGGTTTGATCCCAGGTCGGGAAGATGTGGAGGAGAGCATAGCAAACTACTCCAGTATTCTTGCCTGAAGAATCCCATGGATAGAAGAGCCTGACAGTCTATAGTCCATAGAGTCAGAAAGCGTCAGACATGACTCAAGTGACTTAGCATGCACATACGTGAATATATATTCTTTTTCAGATTCTTTTCCTTAATAGGTGGCTACGAAATATTTAGTATAGCTCTCTGTCCTATACTATAGGCTCTTGTTGGTTATGTTTTTTGTTTGACCACACCTTGAGGCTTGCAGAATAGTAGTTTCCCAACCAAGGATGGAATCTGTGTCCCCTGCAGTAGAAGGGCAGAGTTCTAACCACAGGACTGCCAGAGAATTCCCAAGGTTATCTATTTTGTATATAATAGTGAGGGTTACTTTCCTGACATAAATGTGTGACAGCAGGCAGGCAGGGGGTATCACCAACCAGGAGCTCCCTTGAACCCCAATGTCCAGTCTTTATCTGGGGCTGGATCCCAGCAGGCTGGAAGGAAACCCACAGGCCTGATTTTAGTTTCCAGTCCCTGCAGAGGTCCACTGACACCATGGGATCTATAGCTTCCACCCTAAATCAGTGTGGGTATGGTTTTTCCTTTTTCCCTTGCTAATTTTAGTGTCTATTCTTTCTATAATACATGTAACCTTGAGGATAACAAGTTTTCTGAGTTCTATCAGTCTTTCTAGCAGATTATCAGACCTGAGGGTGGTCTTGGGGACCCCCAACACAATAGTGAAAGAGAAAGTCACTCAGTTGTGTCCCATTCTTTGTGACTGGCAGACTGTAGCCTGCCAGGCTCCTCTGTCCATGAAATTCTCCAGGTAAGAATACTGAAATGGGTAGCCATTCCCTTTTCCAGGGGCTCTTCCCAACCCAGGGATCAAACCCAGGTCTCCCACATTTTAGGTGGATTCTTTACCAGCTGAGCTACCAGGGAAGCCCCCCAATACAATATGGAAGGTCCTTTTTTGACAAACATGTATATATCATTACACATATTATTAAATACATACATGTTGCCTTTCCTTTAAAAAATGATATACTTGACTCATGGCTACATTTTAAAGCTGGGAAATTCAAATGATGACACATATATATTTAAATGAATAATTATTAACTCAATTTCTAGCCCCTCTCCCATCCCCATAGTATATGAGGATAAAGTAGAAAATTCCAAGCTTCTAATTATGGTTTGGTCTTTCTGGTGACCAGTCTCACTTAAGAGATAGGCAGAAACCCACCCAGAGTCACTTTATGAGAGCAGACGTTCCTATCACCTAGGAAATTCCAAGGGATTTAACAGTTCTGTGTAAGATGTTCCTATTACTCAGGAAATTCCAAGGGCTTCATGACCTTTATGTCAGGAACCAAGAGCAGTGACCAAATACATTCATCATTATGTCACACTAAGACGTTAGTATTAAATATCTCACTATTCCTTCTCTGATCTGACCATCTTATATTCTGACAGGAGCCTCTGTTCAAAAAGGTTTCTTGCAATAATTCTGACCCTGAGAATCGCTTTCCAGTATGTCCTTTCCTTTAGCGACAAAATAACTTTGATTGGTTAGTTCCTGACGTCATTAATTTTTCAAATCTACATATAATTCATTTCCTATTTTGCTATGAACTGGGGACTATACCATTATGTATAAACTAACAAAGAATTTATAATCTAGGTGGAACGATGTGAATATTTTTAAAAAGTATCCATACCCCTTCTATGTAAAATTAAGTGAATTATTTCCCCTCTCTCTTCTAATATGTCCCTTTGAGAGGGTAACAGGCAGGAAGGCCAGGGATCACCAAAGGGAGGAAATAGGCTGCAAGTGTCAGAATTTTTTCTCTCTCCCTTATGCAGCAGGTGTCAGATTTTCCTTCTCTATACAAAAATAAAAGGTTTCTCATAAAATTCTGTGTTGCTATGATGATACCTGTTTCTACCTAAGCTGAACTTTTCTCAAACTTTGAGCTAACCAATGCGTTTTCCTTATAGAAATGTTTTACTTAAGCTATGTTAATGAAACTACATATTTGCTTTAGAATTTGTCTTTCTTCAAAATGGTTCTACCTAACTTCTTCTTTTCTCAAACCTTGGGCTGATAGTAGCTCAACAAACCAGTATTCATACCAATTGTTTTATGGCTGGGGGATGACACACCTCATTCCATCCCATCTCAAAAATGTATACTGTGGGAGAGGAGCCTGGTGAAACTCCCTCAGTCTTGAGGTGTCTCTCTTATCTGATTAATACCTTTCTAACAGACATAAAACAGCTTGGGAAAAACTAGCAAGGGGGCACTCTTTCTGCCCCCTTCTGATGTCAATGTCAGAAGCTTTGTCTCTCACTTTTATACTTTAATAAAACTTTGTCACACAAAGCTCTGAGTGATCAAGCCTCGTCACTGGCCCCGGATTGAATTCCTCTCCTCCAGAGGCCAAGAATCCTGGCATCTTTCATGCAACAACCTTTCACCTTGAACAGAAAATTATCAGAAATACTTCGTTCCTTATATGTCCTTTTCAACTCATGTAGGTGTACACATACTTTGATTATCTTTGACTGTGGGTAAAATTACCATAGGCATGAAATATAGCCTTAAAAAAATTGCCAGCTCAAAGGTGGAAAGAATTTCCTCTTAAGTTCATCACTGTCTTCAACTCTAGGTCCTAGGACAGGACCAAGTCAAGGGAAACAGTTGTTAAAAACTTTTTTCCTGGATGGTGTGTGTACAGGAAGGGAACTGTCTTCTAGAGCCAGAGCTTGGCTGATAGATTATTCATGAATTTTGACCTCTGTTCCTCCAAGTGAGATGTATAAAGTTAAGCACATCCAAACATGCTGTGTTACATTGTCAGATTAAACGTATTTCATTTCCTTTTGAAGGACTTTGGTAGGCTGAAACAACAAACTGAGTAAAGTTAGAACTGAAGAAATACAAGAGCTAACCATATAATGATCCTGGGTGGGAAAAGAACATTCATGTCCCTTCAAAGAGGAGAGTGTTTGTTAGTGTTAGCTGCTCAGTCATGTCTGACTCTTTGTGACCCCATGGTCTGTCCATAGTATTCTCCAGGCAAAAATACTGGAGTAGGTTGCCATTTCCTTTTCCAAGGGATCTCCCCGACCCAGGGGTCAAACCCAGGTCTCCTGCATTCCAGGCAGATTCTTTACCATCTGAACTACCAGGGAAGCCCACAGAGGGGAACGTACCGCATAATAACTTTCAGAGATGAAGTGCAAGAGAGACGCTTTCCTTTCAATTAAGGAGTCACTGAGGTCAACATTCAGAAAACTAAGATCCTGGCATCTGGTCCCATCATTTCATGGGAAATAGATGGGGAAACAGTGTCAGACTTTATTTTTTTGGGCTCCAAAATCACTGCAGATGGTGACTGCAGCCATGAAATTAAAAGACACTTACTCATTGGAAGGAAAGTTATGACCAACCTAGATAGCATATTCAAAAGCAGAGACATTACTTTGCCAACAAAGGTCTTGTCTAGTCAAGGGTATGGTTTTTCCAGTGGTCTTGTATGGATGTGAGAGTTGGACTGTGAAGAAAGCTGAGCACAGAAGAATTGATGCTTTTGAACTGTGGTGTTGGAGAAGACTCTTGAGAATCCCTTGGACTGCAAGGAGATCCAATGAGTCCATTCTAAAGGAGATCAGTCCTGGGTGTTCATTGGAAGGACTGATGCTAAAGCTAATGCTTTAGGACTCCAATACTTTGGCCACCTCATGCTGAGAGTTGACTAATTGGAAAAGACTCTGATGATGGGAGGGATTTGGGGCAGGAGAAGAAGGGGACAACAGAGGATGAGATGGCTGGATGGCATCACCGACTCGATGGACATGAGTTTGAGTGAACTCTGGGAGTTGGTGATGGACAGGGAGGCCTGGCGTGCTGCAATTCATGGAGTCACAAAGAGTCGGACACAACTGAGTGACTGAACTGAACTGAAATGACATCAAAACTAGGAATTTGATTCCAAGTGTACCGTCCTAGAGTGTACACTATGTATACAATTTGATATATCATGTTAAAATTGTGACAGACATCTCTAAAAGATTCATTTTAACAGAGTTTATTTGTTATTTGCTTCATGTACTTTCTGATATTTTGCTGAAGATGTGCCATAGTTGGTGTGTTCAGAGTTTTATTTCTACATGATTTCCTCTGCCAACCGATGAAGAGGAACATACCACTGACCCACTTACTGCCTTCAGAGGTCCAACAGTTTCTCTTAGTGTGAATTCTGACACCTACTGAAGTCTTATTTCTGGGGAAGGACTTCTCCACAGTCATTACATTTCTGCCAACTATGACCTCGCTGACCTATGTGACCTATGAAAGCCCTGTTAGGGTCTATCTTTCCATGAGAGGCTTTCCCAGTCTCTGTGTTTATACTATTTGTCTCAGTATACACTCACCAGCCATACAAAGAGCTAGGTTTTATTCAAGGGTTTTCCAGCTTGATTGAATGAGTTTATTCCTGGGTGTCTTTTGTGACAAAAATATGATGTAATTGACCACTGAGGGTGCTACCACATTCACTGCATTCACTAGGTTTCTCTTCTGTGCAAATTCTATTATCTGCTGAGGGTGCATATCTGCCTCCTAGCTGTCGCACAAGGGTTATGTTCTCATCTTCTAGGGGCTTATCACTATGGGATGGAGTCTGAGTTGCCATAGAAGGCATCTGCACAGTCACCACACTAACAGGGTTTTTTCTCTGTACCATATCACTTGGACGTGATGGGCTGAGATGCTTTGAGAAAGGATTTTCCAACTTGACTGAGTCGCCACGTTTCTCTCTTGCATGTAGCATCCCCTTGTGATACACAAGGCATGACAAGTGGGAGAAAGCTTTCCCGCAGTCGTTGCAGCCATAGGGTCTCTCTCCTGTGTGAATTCTCCGGTGTCTGTTGAGACACGACTTATCCCTGAATGCTTTCCCACAGTCATTACACGTGTAGGGTTTCTCTCCTGTGTGAATTCTCTGGTGGTTAATGAGACCCGATTTGTGTGAACAGGATTTTCCACACTCGGTACACACAAAGGGAGTCTTTCCAGTGTGAAATCTCTGATGTGAGATGAGGCAGGTTTTCTGGCTGAAGCCTTTCCCACATTCAGTGCATACATAGGGTTTCTCTCCAGTGTGAGTTCGCTGATGTATCAGGAGATTGCCCTTCTGGATGAAGCCTTTCCCACATTCAGTGCATACATAGGGTTTCTCTCCAGTGTGAGTTCGCTGATGTACAATGAGATTGCCCTTCTGAATGAAGCCCTTTCCACAATCGCTACATATATATGATTTCTCCCCTGTATGAGTTTTCTGGTGTGCATTGAGCTGTGATTTCCAGCGGAAGGCTTTGTCACATTCCGTGCATTCATAAGGTTTTTCTCCCGTGTGAGTTCTCTGGTGTTCCATGAGCCTGGACTTCCTGGAGAATGCTTTGTCACACAGGCTGCACCCATGAGGTTTCTCTCCTGTATGAACTCTCTGATGATTAATGAGCCGAGACTTCTTGACAAAGCCTTTTCCACAATCGTTGCACATGTAGGGCTTCTCACCTGTATGAGTTTTTTGATGGATAAGCAGCCGTGACTTCTTAGGGAAGACTTTGTCACAGTCAGTGCATGCATACCGTTTCTGTCCTATGTGGGTTTTCTGGTGTTCAATGAGTCTAGACTTTCTAGAGAAAGCTTTCCCACATACACTGCATCCGTGGGGTTTTTCTCCTGTGTGCACTCTCTGATGATCGATGAGGCGGGACTTCTTGATGAAGGCTTTCCCACATTCAGTGCAAACATGAGGTTTATTTATCTGTTGAGTTCCTAGACATGTAATGATCTGTGAATTTGTGCTCATAGGAATTCCACTCTCAGGAAGCTTACTTTCACTGTGAAATTCCTCATGCTTTGCATGGAGGAAGAATTTCCCATCTACATTAGCTTTAATGGGGTTCTTTACTTCATAGTTTCTGTTCTGGCTGATTGAACTTAAGTTTGATTTCAGTGTTTTCCCATGTAAGTAAAGTATATCATGATTTTTCCATAAAGGACAATGACTTTTGCTCTGATAAACATTTCCAAGTGCATTATGTTCGTGACATTGTTCCATTCTTTTTGGACAGCTTTGATTTTGCAAGTTCTCCTGTAGAAGACAGCCATCTTTCCTCATTTCTAGGAAAGAAGAGAAGAATGAACCTTCCCATGAACTTGGTACAGAGTGAAACTGTTTAACAAATGCCTTTGGGTAGGTGGGTTCTTTATAGACAACACTATGACCTCAGTTTAAAGAAACTCCAGGTAGAAAAGAGAACCCTCCTACATTGTTGGTGGCAATGTAAATTAAATTGGTGTAGCCACTCTGGAAAACAGTATGGAGGTTTTAAAAAACTAAAAGTAGAGATGCCATACAATCCAGCAATCCCACTCTTGAGCATATATCTGAAAAATCTATAATTTGAAAAGATACATGCACCCCTATGTTCACAGCAGCAGGATTCACAATAGCCAAGACATGGAACAACCTAAATGTCCATCAGCATTCGAATGGATAAAGAAGATGTGGTACATGATGTAATACTACCCAGACATAAAAAAAAGAATGAAATAATGCTATTTGTAGCAACATGGATGGACCTAGAAATTATCAAACTAAGTGAAGTAAGTCAGAAAGAGAAAGATATGATATCACTTATATGTGGAATCTAAAATATGACACAAATGAATTTGTCTACAAAACAGAAAGACTTACAGACATAGAGAACAGGCTTGTAGTTGCCAAAAGGGAGGCACGGGATGGATTGGGAGTTTGGGATAAGCAGATGTAAACTATTATAAACAGGATAGATAAACAACAATGTCCTCCTGTATAGCACAGGGAGTTATATTCAATATACTGTAAGAAATTATAATGGAAAAGAATATGAAAAAGAAAGAAATACTTTACTGTATAGCAGAAATTAACACAAAGCTGTAAATCAACTATACCTTAACTCAAAAAAAAAAAAGAAACTTCAAGAAATATGTTTGTTATTACCTGGACAAAAGTACAACACAGTAATATAAATAAAGGGTAAAATAGGGCACAAATGAGGTTAGAGCATTCAAATTGAGCAAATACAGATTTGGCTGCTTTGTAATTATGAACTTATAAAGTATGCTGAGAGAGTAAAATAAAATCAAGTTATTATGAGGTTCAGACAGTAAAGAGTCTGCCTGCAACACAAGAGACCCAGGTTCAATCCCTGGGTCAGGAAGATCTCCTGGACAAAGAAGTAGCAATCCACTCCAGTATTCTTGCCTGGAGAATTCCATGGACGGAGGAGCCTGGAGGGCTGCAGTCCATGGGGTCACAAAGAGTCAGACATAACTGAGTGACTAACACTTTCACTTTCATTATGAACAAAGACAGAGGGCTGTTTCCAAATGATGTGGCACACTTTCATACATCCATAAATCTTTATTAAATTATGGCTATGTATCAAGCATTATGCCAGTAATGAGGAAATAGAAACAAAGTCCTTATTGTCACTGAGAATAAATTCCAGTTAGGGTAAAACTGAACATTAAAGCAACAATTAAGAAGGCAGGAGCAAATTGCGAATAGTGGTTTGAGGAAGCAATAGAGAACCAGGTGGAAAAAATTAGGATACAATCTAGAGAGAGAAAAAACAAGATTCATTCATGGTTGCTATCATAAATGTAAGGAATCAAGTGTTATTCCTGATTACCTGACCTAGGCCACTGGATAGATGAGTAGTGGTTTTTAATGAGATGGGGACTATCACTGAGGTTCACAATGTTGCTAAATCAAGTGTGCATTTCAAAGCATATCAATCTTCAGGTAGGTTCTGGATATTCAAAGCAGACATGAAGAATTCAACTGAACATACAGATCCTGATAAAGGTCCTCACTGAAAACAACACTGTGGGAATCATCTGTATATAAATATTATATAAGGATAGGGGATAGGATGAGATATTTGGAAAAAAGTATAGACTGAAAGTAGATGAAGGCCTGGGTCAAAGTTTATAGTTTTTGTAACATTAAGACTTTGGGTTTTTTCAAAATATTTATTTATTTATTTGGCTGCGCTGTGTCTTAGTTGCAGCATACAGTATATATATATATATTTTTTTTCATTTCCTTAATGTTTTTATTTTTTTTTAATTTTTATTTTAACTTTAGTTTACTTTACATTATTGTATTGGTTTTGCCAAACATTGACATGAATTCACCACGAGTGTACATGCGTTCCCAAACATGAATCCCCTCCCACCTCCCACCCCATACCATCTCTCAGTATATTTTTTTTTAAGTTGCAGCATGTGGGATCTAGTTCCCTGACCAGGGATCAACCCCAGGCTTCCTGCATTGGGAGCTCAGAGACCCAGCCACTGGACCAACAGGAAAGAGTTTTAAAAAGCCCAGTGAGGAGCATTCAACATTGACTATACCAACACTGATAAAGGAAATAAGCAGTCCTGTACTCAGAAAACTACAAGGGTTTTAGGAGTGCTAAACCAGAGTCAAAGACCAAGATATATATGTATCTTATACCACAACTTCATACTAGGGAACTGGCACCTTTTTCTTTTACCCTTTGTACATGTACACATGTAATATCCAAATTGTTCCCATTTCATTGTAACAATCCCTAAGCCTACCTCTTGCCACTAACAGCATTTTCTTTCAACAGCCTACATATTCATCCTGGTTTCCATCATTTAAGGAATCCTAAAGGATCACACTACTGCAGGACTCTTGACAGTTCACCTGCCATTTGTCTCAGAACTATTGGATGTACTTAACTACAGCTCACACTACTGCCACCCAATTAAAAAGTAAGACTACATATCCAAGGATAATATAAACCAAACTCACAATACCACCACTATACCTCAATTACAGCTGACCCTTGAACGACACAGGATTAGGGGTACAGACCCTCCTCAAAGTCAAGATCCAATTTAACTTTATAAAGATCAAATTTATAGACATCCCTCCATAGTCAAGGATTCAAACAACTTCAGATAGCATAGCACTCCATTATGTATTTATGGAAAAAAATTCCACATATAAGTGGACCCATTCAAACCTGTGTTATTCAGGGGCAACTCCACTAACAAAGACCAGAACAGTTAGCCTGGAAATAAAAGTTATATGACCAACATTTACTTTGTTTATCCATGTACACATTCCACTTGTTCCTGTACAACTACCTCCTAAAACTGGCCTTCAAGGGGCTTCAGGCTAATCTTTCGACAGTTCTCTCAAGACCCAGCATGTTTCCAACTTCACACCTTCATTCTTTGCTCTCCATCATCTTTACTCAAATCCCAGCTATGCCTTCTACATATCAGGCTATTGCTTTGTCATTCTGTGTCATTTTGTAAGCTCTATTTCCCCTATATTTTGCAGTGGGGGATGCTGGGTAGGGCTGATCACCAGAAAGACCAAACCTTGATCAGATGCTTGGATCTGATCCAATTTTCAGTCTCACCTCCACCTCCGTTCTCCAGAGAGGGGAGAAGGGCTGGAGACAAAGTCAGTGATCAATCATGCCTAGGGGGATGAAGTCTCCACAAAAATAACAAAATTACAGGATTTAGAGGGCTTCTGGGAGCCTGAACACATAGTGGTGATGGGAGAGCATTATGCCCAGACACATTGTGGACGTCCCTAAGCCCCTTCCCCACACCCTGCCCCGGGCATCTCCTTCATCTGGCTGTTCCTGACTTAGATCCTTTCATAACAAACTGGTGATCTAGTAAGTGCAATGGTTCTCTGAGTTTTGTGAGCTGCTCTAACAAATGAATTGAACCTGAGGGGGGAGGGAGTCTTGGGAAGCCCCAGCCTAGAGCAAGTGAGTCAGAAGCACAGGGTACAACCTGGACTTGTATTTGGAAGTGGAGTTGAGCGGGGGTGTCTGGTGTGATGGAGCCCTTAACCTGTGGGATCTGATGCTTTCTCCAGGAAGACAGTGTCAGAACTGAGTTAAACTGTAGGACACTCTGCTGGTGTCAGGCTTCCCAGGGGGCGCTAGTGGTAAAGAATCCACCTACAAATGCAGGAGATGCAAGAGACGCAGGTTAGATCGCTGGGTCGGAAAGATCCCTTGGAAAAGGAAACAGTAACCCACTCCAGTATTCTTGCCTGGGAAATCCCATGGACAGAGGAGCCTGCTGGGCTACAGTACATGGGGTTGCAAAGAGTCAGACACAACTGAGCACACAAACATACAGCTGGTGTCACAGAGAACTGCTTATTATGGGGAAAACCCAACACACATCTGGTGTCAGAAGTGCTGTGAGTGTAGCAGTGGTGTGAGAACAGAGGAGAAACACAGAAGACCGAGGCTTTCCCAACACAGATTTATGAAGAAAGAAATTGAAGGTTCCAGAGACTGCCTTAAGGGTTTATCTTTCCTCCCTCCACAGTTTATATGTTGAAATCCTATCTGCCAATCAAAGATGATGTGAATGTTAGGACTGGAAATAAATATTATCCAAAGGGGCAAGAAGGTACAATTGCCAGAAGACAGTGCTAAAAATCTTGGGACTTCCTTGGTGGTCCAGTGGTTAAGACTCCATGCTTCCAGTGCAGGGGCCCCAGGTTTGATCCCTGGTCAGGGAACTAAAAAATTTCCCTAAAACAAGTTCTCACTAAAAAAATTGTGTGGCCAAAATTTTTAAAAAAGAATTAAACATGTCTCTTCAGAGAGGCGTGGAAGGTGTAATTTCATAGCAAGGAAAGCAGAAGAAACCGTCAGTGATACATGCTGGGGGCAGGAGGGGAAGATTTGAGAATTCTAAACAGAAACTTAAGAGAAAAAAAAAAAATCAAGACCAAGATGAAATAGACAAGGATGAAATCCAAGAAGAGAGATATTCTTCGACACACCTAAAAGATAAGAGCTCTTCTACGAGAGCATCACGGAAGCCAAGCTTCCATGTTGTCCGACGCTCACGGCTGTGACATCTCTGAATGATGAGAATGTAAGTCCTGTGGCCAACCCAGTGCTGGTGCTCTCACTCACCTGGACAGATTCGACTGTGGACTTCGTCTTCCATGGGCCACAGTTCTCCTCGTTCCAATCTGGAGAGAGCAGCTGGCTTGCTGGCTTGATACCCTGTTCATGGGAAATGAGAGACAGACAGGCTCTTAACTTGGCTTGTGGTCTGCCAGCGTGGAGTTATATTTTAGGGAGTACACAGTGTGCAGCTCAGCCAAGAGAAGGCTCATCTCTCAGGAGAGGGCATGTCATACTCTCTAGTCTGGGACCAGAGAGGAAACTGAGACTCAGGTACCACTTCAGGGCACCATGGACACTGCAGAGCTTTCAGAAGCCAAAGCCGAAATAAGAAAGGCCACTGACTGGGGACTCTCCGAGGGACCTGGAGGAGCCGTCCTCACCCGCAGACACCAGGTTGCTGTAGTTCTCCAGCATCACGTCCCGGTACAGGGCCTTCTGAGCAGGGGCCAGGAGCTGCCACTCCTCCCACGTGAAGTCCACGGCCACGTCCTCCAGTGTCAGCGATCCCTGTAACAACACAGTCCCGCCAGAGTGTTTCTCTGGTTACCATAATGGAAGGCATGTGAAGGAAGCTGTTCTGCTCTCTTCCCTTTTATCATTTAGGCTACATCTATATGCAAAGGTGTTTTGTTTTTTTTTTTAAACTACATTGTCATAGAAGCAAAATCTAACCATGTTCAAACCTGTCTCCCAAAATATTCTGTAACTGTTCAGTCAATCATCATTCAACAAATCAGAAGTTTCTATAATAAGTCCTCATTAAATCCTTTTGCTAAACTAGAAACATTTGCAATATAGACTTGAACCATTTGCTACATATGTAACTTTTTTTGAAGCAAGTACATATGTACCAGGCACTAAGTATATTCTAGTGACACCAGGATGAATAAAACACGTTCCTACATTCACCTGAATCTTTGTAACCATTATCAAAATCAACTGTGAAGAAACAGCACACACTATAATTACAAGATAGGTATGTTAGGAGGAATAAAGACATCTTTCTAAAACATGTCCAAACAGTGAGAGACTAGGAAACCACATTATGCAAACTAAGAAAATAAATAGCATCCTTCAAAAAATACACAAATATTTACGTACCTATGTACATTATTTATATTTACATTACCAGTCAGATTCACAGCATATCAGATACATTGAAGAGATAATAAAATGAATGGTAAGATCTGAAGAAATTACTCAGAATGCAGCACAAACATATAATGATGGACCAGAACAATATAAACCAGAACAATAAATAGAGAGGATTGAGAGAGATCTCACATTCCCCAACTCAGTTTATGAAACTGTAAATACAGTCATAGAAGGGCACTATCCAAAGGCCTAAGAGCTGAGCGAGATCCATGCACAAACATCTGCGTAGACGCAGAGGTAGACATACTCAGGGGATTAGGACAGAAGCCTGTGAAGAGGACTCTTACTTTTTTGCTAGATGTACTTCATAATCACTGCAGGTTTTTTTTCTTATTATTATTGTTTATTAGGCTGCACCGGGTCTTCAGTGCGGCAGGATCATCCACTTGTGGCTGTGAACTCCTGGGCTTCCCTGCTGGCTCAGCGGTAAAGAATCCACCTCCCAATGCAGGGGACGTGGGTTTGATCCTTGGTCTAAGAAGATCCCCCATGCCTCGGAGCAACTAAGCACAACCACTGAACCTGTACCTGAGAGCCTGTGCTCTGCAACAATAGAAGCCACGGCAACGAGAAGTTCTCACACTGCAATTAGACAACAGCCCTTGTTCACCACAACTACAGAAAAGCCTGCACATCAATGAAGACCCAGCAGAGCCAAAAATAAGTAAAATTATAAAGAAAAAAAAGAAATGTTAAACATAAG